>JBBYHM010100387.1:0-41485 GCA_038381775.1 Adansonia rubrostipa | reverse complement strand
AAATGGGTACATAGCGATAGCTTGGAGACTAAATTAGGGATTTAGAGAGTTAGGCCTACAACTAGCTATATCTTACTGATTTTTTTTGTTTCCATCGTTATTTAAATATAATCTTCTTTTATCTTTATCTTCTAAGCTTTTACCTTTTGTGGTTTTGTCTTGTGATTGTCAGGAACCACTTTGTTCCCAAATTTATATCGATTTGAATAAGTATGGTAAGATAAGGGTAAAACAAAAGGTATGATTGTTTCCCTGACGCAGATCATGCACAAGCATTTGTATTAGATTCCTATCAAACTCCGTAATGAGGTTAGCATCTTGATTATTAGGATGAAGTGAGCTATCCACCTTCGTGAGTAACCCCCTATAAAGTTATAGCATGATCTTACACGGTGTAAATTACATAAGTTTCTCATGAGTACCCCTCTGCATTTGTATAAGAAAATACATCTACTAGATCAAACCCATTTTATTAAACCCATAATGGGCCTAGGATCGAGGTGCCTCGGCTATCCTTACCGAGTGAATGAACGATTCAGATGCCAATTTAGGCATTAACTTAAACCCATACAGTGAATTTATGAGCCAAGCCATGTCAAACCATACTGGAGTGCTGCTAGCATAATCCAAAAATCAGGTCAATCAAGGAAACACTTCTTACCTTTACTCCTATACACCATGATTACGCAGGCGATAATGGACGAACATTATCACCAACATTTATCATTTTATTTCATGATCATTTTTTTGGGCATACTATTATGCTCGATGGCTAATTTTCTTTAATAAATGGATGATAACAAGCGAATACCATAGTGTAAAATCCTTTGTGTCATATTAAGAGAGTCATATCTAACCTATACAAACCATTATGCTATCCAAATGATGGCTTAATATGCACATGGGTGGTGATAAGTGAACATTGCTATTTAGTCGATTAGTTTCTATTCCTATGAGGTATTACATCACCTCGTTAAGGGTAATTTTTAACCGGACACACTGTTATGCTATCCATTTGTTATCATAACACTTATATTTGTCATGCCCACCCCTAGGCATTGTGTTACCTATTATTAGGGTAATGTTTATGATACATTTTTGTTTTTGTTCTTTTATTCCCTTATTTTTATGCTTATTGTTTTGTATGGTCACTAACTTATTTTCTTTTTGCTTTTTTATTTGACGTATGCTTTATTTTATAATTATCATCATCATTATAAGACAATGGCCAATGGTTTAATGTTCAGCAAGGGGTGTCTGTCATGTAGTAACAATCCACTTTTGATCTAAAGCCTTTTAAAGAAGTTAGAGCATAGTCAGAGCACTAACAACATAAAGACAAGGACATTCTCAACCCGAGTATGTCTCGATGACGCATAAAAAGGGTGAATAGAGTACATCAGAATGATCAGCAAGATATGAAGCATATGTGGACTAGCTAGAACAATACCCAGAGGAATCATTTACGAGGAAGTTCAAAGACATAGCCTTTTTACTCCGAGTCTATTGGATGATGGCCTATTACAAGTAGCATCTCAGTTCTGGAACCTGGCATATCAATGTTTCACTTTTAATTGTGAGGATTTGGTCCTTATAGTTGACGAATATACTGCATTACTCAACATTAAGAGGGCAAAGACTAATAGAATATATTGTAAGGCTTTGTAACCTCTAACCTTTAAGAAAAGATTAGCTCAGATTCTTAGGGGAATGGAGTCCTAGATCGAGAGTCATATCAAGATGAAGGGGAGAAGTGAGTGCACCTTATGGGTCAGTCTGAAGGAACTAATGCCAAATACTATTGATATACTAAAAATACAAGATATCTACATTCTGGCAATATATGGTCTGGTCATATTTCTAGAAACACTAGGCTATGTTAAAGGGACAGTAGTAGATCTTTTTTCCCCATTGTGCTATAACATTATTCCCATATATGCCATCCTTGCGAAAACTATTAGAACCCTCAGCTTTTGCAAGAAAAATAGAGATGGGTCACTTTATCAGATTTTATTGCTTCTTCATATTTGGCTTGTTAGCTGCTTTTACCTCAAAATAAAGATAATGTCATACAATTTTTTGCCTAACTTTAGCCTTATCTCCAAGGTCCTTCAGAAGGAATGGTCTAAAGACAAGTCTAACGAGTAATGGATCCAAAAACTTTAAAATCTTAGAGAAAAAGAGGTGGTATGAAAGGCCTCTTGGTTTTTACCACACACAATCATATATCGATGTGGAGATTATAGTTGTGTGCTACCTGTACTAGCTACACACCTATCTTAGTCCTATGATAATTTCAGTGTCAATAATTCATCCCTTTCATTCAAGACCTTAAGCAGTGGGGCTTGTATTATGGTGAACCAAATTATAATTAAAAGTTAAGCTACCTTTTCGTGCTTAGAGATAAACCCATTATATAGAGGTATTGGTGAGGAAGTAGTATGACTCCAAGATATGTTGAGAGAAGAATCGGTCACATCAATGATTCATTACCCTTGTTTAGTGTTAGAACATCATAAGTATTAGTTGATGAATTTCCCTTTAAAATCAAATTGCTGAAGCATGAGCTCGAACAAGAAAAGGCAGCCTTTACCAAAGAAATTACTCATTTAGAAGAAGAAAATAATTAATTAGAAATGAACCTTTATCTTTAGGATAGTGAAATGAATCAGGTTATCCAAGAGAAAAACCATTTCAAGGAGGATCTTGATAGTTTGATAAAAAACTATGTGCACTTAGTAAAGCAAGTAAGTCTTGATGCCTTGGTAAGTCATCAATAGAATGGGATGTAGAAATTGTTATCCTTGAAAAAGAGTTGTATCGATGAAATGAAGAGGCTAGGGTCAATAGGGAGAAACTTGTTAGAACTTGTGCCCTTGTATCAACTTATCAAAGAAAGAATAGACATCTAGAAGCTCAAGTCTGTGATTTAAAAGCAAACCAGGTTGAGAATGTGACTCTAGCACTTAGAATTCAAGATTTAGAGCACTCTTTACAAGCTCACCAAGGCTAAGTTGATGAATTAGTAAGAGCTTCCAAACAAATAGAGCAAGAATGGCTACGAATGGTTGATTAGGCACACTAGAATTATTAGGACCACTACCACTATCTTATCGAGTAGATTCAGGCGACCTTGTTAGAGACTGAGTACTTGATAGATGTGGCCAGATCCTTAACATGTGACATCTTGCCCATCGGAACCCATGAACAAGAATTGTTGTATTTTTTGGAACATGTGATCAAGCAATGTAATAGTTTAAGCATTTCCAAATACAATAATCTATAATTGGGATATTTTGTTGCTTTAATAAAAGATGCTATTCGTGAAGCTATCCTTTAATCTAATTGTCCTTTTGCATTTGCATGACTAACCTAATTCTTTTATTACTTTATTCATTTATGTCATTTATCATCATGATTACATACATACTTTTATCTTATTAAACATGCTCATGACGCATTATAAAAGTCTAATTCGGTAATAATCCAAAGTGAAAATGGTCTAAAACATGGAACTTACCATTCATCATTGGTATAACACTCGTAATCATGGAAAAGCCATGGAAAATGATCACCAAGCCTACATCAAGTGACTTGAGCTCATGTAGAGAGGGTCTTAAGATTAATCACTTCATAAGAATAAGGAATTCCAAGCATAGATTATGGAACTAACTAAGCTATTATCTGAAGCTTTGGAGGAAAAAAGGCAAACGAGCACTGTTGACATGAAAAAAGAACTAGTCAATCCTAAGAGTAACTTGAATGGTAGTATTAAAGCCATTAATGCTCGAGAAGGGGCATCACATGAATAGCATCCCCTAGCAACAATGATCCCATCAACTCAACCATTAATTTACATTTACCTAATAATGGTACCCCATCTGTTTCAAGGATTTTCGATTGCAAGCCTTCACTGGCAAGACCTATGCTTCCAAATCTCAATGAGCAAGTGAAGCAAGAAAAAGCAAAGAGGTTTTTAGAAAATCCTATAGATTTAGACAAGTATTAGTCACTGAAAAGTGTTTTCAGGCTATCAAAAGAAGTGGCAAATTTGGGATTGTAGATGCTAAATCTTTGGGACTAGTTTTCCATCTCAATATCCCACCTAAATTCAAAGTGTCAAATTTTGAAAAGTACAATAGGGCTATAAACCTTATATCTTATCTTCACATGTACTACCATAAGATGGCTAGATAAGAGGACAATGAAAAGCTGCTAATTCACTACTTCTCGGTTAGCTTAACTATGGCAGCCATCCATTAGTATATGGGGCTTGGTCCTATAAAAATTCAACATAGGTGGATTTGGCTCACAGTTTCCTTGACCAATATAAGCACGACCCTATTGGGCCATGGATTGTCTAGCTTTTATGAATATGGAAAAAAGCCTTTGAGAGTTTCAGGAAGTATGCTCAACGTTGGAAAGAAGAAGTAGCTCAAGTTCACATTTATTTAATCGAGAAAGAATGATGTCAAGTTTATCACTAACTTGCGGGCTTTTTACTATGATAAGTTGTTAGGAAATGCCATGAAAAATTTTACCAATATGGTTATATCGTGTAAAATGATTGATAATGCTATGAAAAGCTATAAGATATCTATTGCAGAATCATTCAGGTCAAGTAAAAAGTCAACGACTAATGGTAAGGAGAAGAAAATGAATATTGCTAGCGAAAGTCCTGCTAAATTCACTCGGAATCCATATTCGACACAGGATATGTATCCTAAACATGATGTATCAATGTTTTAACCACTACTCACCAATGCCACTGTAGACATCTCATTTCGTTCGGGCTAACTTTTGGCATTATATGACTTAATGAAAGATAATAAAATTAAAAAAATAAAAATAAAACTAGGGGATGACCGTCGGGTGCCGTGTCACCAGGCACTATTAGGCGACACGATGCTAGGCAAAAATTTTTTTTGGGAAAGTCTAAAATGACTATGGGTCACATTAAAGAAAAATGTAAAATGAGGCATTAATGGTCGTTTACCATGATGTCATCAGAGTCATTTAGATGAGTACATGGATTAATTTCCCACTGTTTGGGACCAAGTTGAGGTAACTTAGGAAGCCACAAGTATGTGCAAGTTATATTAGTGCACAAGTGTTGATATAAGGCTTTACATCAACCAAAAATTGAATTTTCACATGTAGTATCGATACAAGAGTGTTTGGTATCGATACCTAAGATATGGTATCGATACCTAGCATGTTTGTATCGATACAGACCTTGGCAATAGCTAAAGTTGTGATTTGGCAAAATGTATCGATACACAAGCATGAGTATCAATACAAATCCATGAAGTATTGATAGATGTCTCTAAGTCTCGAGGCTGAAAATTTTTTTTGCTCTTAGTATTGATACACAGCTCATTGTATTAGTACTCATGGGTAAATATACCTTGTATATCGATACAAAACATCAGCAAGACATTTTTGCCCGATTCGAGCCACTTTTCAACCTTCGAAAAACTGGACTTAAACATGTTTTTGCACTAAGAAACTATCATAACTCATTGCAAACCTTAACTATGGGCTTATGATCATATTCAAACAAATTTTTGGAGCCTAAACAATTAATGAGAAAGGTCACTTTCATAAATATATGGCTGTAAGAGGGTATGGTAGGCATATCTCCAGTTACAGGCTATCACAGCCTTTCGCCTCTTTGCTTAGCATGGCCGAACCAATAGAAAGAGAGTTAGCTAAGCATGGTAGTTAGAGATGTCCCCTAGTGTATGAGGGAAAGATAAAATATACCCTTGCATTGCCTTTTAAAAGCAGGGGCTGAGCATTGAAAAAAAAACTCCTAGCTACTAAAAAAATGAAGACCCTTCAGCCAATTTTCAAAAAAAAACTCTTTAGCAATCTTAGAAAACTCTTCATCCGTTCCCAAAAGTCCTTCAGCAATCTCTAGTTCCAAAAACCCACCAAAAACATTATTCCATTGTCTTTCACCCTCAGTCATCCTTCTTTCTCGTAGCTCCCTAAAACCACCACCAGAAAGCCTTTAAAAACTTAACCTTTCACATACTTTCACCCTGAGAATACCCAACCAACAACTATATTACTAGAAAGCTACTTCCTTTCATCCTTTTCTTGCTAAATAACAGCAATAAGAGGGAAGGAACTGAGCTTAAAGTCACTACTTAAAGAAAAAGGAAAGTTCAAGCTTTTGCTAGTATATTTTCTACTTTGTTCCATACGTTTTCTGTTTTGTATCATCCATTTTATTATAGTGATCTCTTCATGCTGCTATGACCCTTTTAAGACTCTCATGAATCATTGTTGCCTTAATCGTGGTAGTCTTAGGATCTTGATGACCTTTTTGACACCTTGATGTTGTTTGGGTATATGAACTCACAATACTTCATTTTTATCATTACACAGCCTTTGTTCATGCATCTTTTGCCATTTTCCTTCCATATTCACATATCCATTTCATATTTAAATGGTCACCTTGACATGTCTTATGTATGTTCATACATTTTCTTGTGTTTTAAGGAGTCTCATGAAATAAAAATGTCGTCTTGACAATTCCAACATCCTTTCCTTTGTTTAAACATATTCATATCATCTCCATGTACACTAGTTGTCATTTTCTTGAATTTGCGTCACCTATTTTCATGTCAAAATGTCATTTTTCTATGTTTGCATGTTTAATCCATGTTTTTCTTTATATGTGCTATATTTTGTTCATGATTTCTCCATTAAAATGCTTGCTTGTTTCTTACAACCTAATTTTTAGAAAAATTCCTAAGTTCATGCTACCTCTAATAGATAAAGAATAGCATGGAGTTAATGCTTTCATAAAATCGATTTTCCAATCTTCAGGATAAAACAAACATTTCAGCTCTAGATTCATAATAATACAAGTTTAAAGATGATATTTTCCTAGCAAGCATAGCCTCCTTCTAGTCGAAAAATACTAAGCCTTGATCTTGAGTTTAAACACCTTCATGGCATGGTCAACATGTTGCTTCATTGTCCCAAACTACTTTAGGATTATGGAATGAACTTGTGATGCCTGTGTCACTTTTTCCCCTATGCTATGGATGTTCAGATGTCCATAAATCGAATTTGACCCTCAAGAAACCCAGGATATCAAATGATCCCTTTGTTTTTTCTCTGGTAGCACTATAATTCAAATTTGAAAAATCATTTTCAAACTATAAATTTTTTTTATTTTTCTAATTTTTTTCCTTAAAAGGAATCGAATTACCTTTCTACCGTTGTTTATTTACCCTCGAATCATCCTGGACGAGGGAGTTATGATTTTTTGAACCTTTGTTATTCAAAACCCTTAGAACCAGCATACAAAATTCTGTTTGGGCCATTTTGGCCTATCAGATGATTTCTATGAAAATTTTAAATATTTTTCCTAAAAAGTGCACAAAAATTCCCTTTCTCAAAAGCTGTTGTTCATGTTCTAACAATTCTATATAAGCTGAGAACGACTTTCCAAAGTCCATCATGCCTTTTGCCTTGTAGATGTTGCCAGTATCAAGATAGACCTAACTTCAACAAATGATTTTGCTTAGAAAGTGATTTTTTAGATTTTTGGAATACTGTAATATTAAACCTGATCAAGTTACCTTTCCAATAGTACCTTATTTACCCTCAAAAGCCTTTGTATGCACTCAAAATAATTCGAGAAAATAGATGACATGATGTTGTCCCTAATTTCCAAATCTTTTTTTATCGAAACATCTGGACGTCTCGGAATGCACCGGATTGGTTCCCCTCCAACACCAACCCTTTTTGACTCGAATCAAGGCTAAAATACAAAAAGAAAAAAAGATTTTATGTTAAAATTTTTCCTAATGGAGATACTACAACTATATTATCCAAAAAGACATTCAAATCCCATTTTTAATTAAAAATCTAAAATTTCTTTTTATCCTAATATTCTCCTAGCTCGATCTTTAGGGATACTCGAACCCCACTACTCCAAAGAGGTACTCTAACCCCTCTTTCAATTAAAGATTCAAATTTTCTCTGTATTCCTAAATATGTTTCTAACTTTATCTTTGGAGATACTCCAAACCCACTTCTCCGAGGGGATACTCTAACCCTACTTTACTTTAAAAAAATCTAGAATTTTATCTCTTTCAGGTACCTCAGACTGCTTTAATTAAAATCATCTTTGTTCCTCAAATCACCACCAAATCCAGACATGTCTCTAAAATTGTCACCTCGATTATTCTTCAATAATTGAAGGCAATTATGAGATACATTTCGATTATCCCTTTTTTTCACATTTTTTTTGCTTGTGATTGCTTGCTTATGATATTATTATATCTCTTATTTTCTATTTTACTAACACGTTTCCTTTTGTACTGGTTATCATTCATTCATGTTTAAATTTTATATTTTCAATAAAATTTAGCAGGTATTATTTCGTGTTGGAATCTATCTAGTGCCTAATATGAAACATTCAATTTTTTAAATCCAATCAGAACATTGTTTTCACAAAGCCCTATGTTCCTCACATCTTTGAGGTGCATAGGTGACCTAATTTTCTTTAAGAAAAATTTGGATTTGTATTTCCACAAAAACCTCATGCGTTTAAGAGGATTATATCTAAATAAAGACTAAATGAAATAGATTTAATCGAGACAAAAGTGAGACATAGTTGTGGGTACTGATTTCAAGCATCATAGGGATACTAGTCCTTCCCCGAGCATAACCAACTCCCAAACCTAGCCAATGAATCTCTAAGCTTTATAGACCTTGAAATTGATGTTTCGAGTTTCGTAACTCGAATATTGTTTTCAATAGGCATCCAATTTTGCCTACCTTGAAATGATTGGTGGTGACTCCAAGATTATGTCCACTTCATGGTGGCCATTCCAGACTTATTGGATGAGCAATTCACCTGACTATCTTTTCCCCTTCCTTCCTGTTGTTATGCCTAATCCAAATCCTTGATCATGGGATAACTCAAAGGCTCGGCCATAACCAACCATGATTTATTTTTAATGAGCATGCCATGCCTTTCAAATCATTCGAGGTTTTAAAGGCGGGGCACATGGTGACCGCCACAACTAGTTTATTCTATTAACTTTGCTCGAATAATGAGTTTCACATCGAATCTCATCTAAAATGCTACTCAGGGCACATAACCCCATAATGCAAATAACCCAAAAGCTCCAAATAATTAACAAGTGCCCTAGGAAAAGGAATACTTAAAGCCACTTCCTTATTCCTACAAAGAGATTTACTCCCGTTTAATAGGAGGTTAGTAGGTGGCCTTGATATTCATAAACCTAAGATCATCTTTATATCATAAATGGTACAATGAGAATGCCTATTGTGAATACCATGCCAGAACACAAGGTCACTTTATTGAAAATTGCACTTCGTTCAAATAAAAGGTACAGAGCCTATTAGAAAAGGGTATTATCAAGGTCAAGCAAGGGCCTAGGCCTAATATGGCAGCCAATCCACTTCTTAACCATATAGAGCCAAGAATAAATGCGATGATCGATGAGAAACATTGTTAGGTCAAAATGAGCATTGAAAAAAGTTAAGACATTAATAAGCAAGGTATGACAAGCTTCTATAAAGGCTAAAATAATGTTAAATGTAAAAAACCAGAGTAAGGAAACCACTGAACCATTTGGCTACCACTACATTCAAGGGCACAGTTTGCAACACTATCCATTATTCCTAAAGATGGTCTAAGGAATGATAGAACAATCTAAAATTGAGCTCTATAAAGGGTGAGATGAATACATCAATCATATATTAATGCTATAGATGAGGAGAAACTTACTAATAATTATGTTTTGAATTATTCCTCTATTATAAGCATGGAAAAGAGAGTTAATATAAACTTCAAATAGTATGCTCTGAGATGGATAGAAGACGCTGCCTAGATTCACTTTTTATTAACATAGAAAGAAATGATTGTTAGATTCATCAGCATATTACAAGCCTTTTATTATGAGAAGATAGCCAAGAGCATCTTAAGGAACTTTGCAAATATAGTTGTACCTATGGAATTATCGATAAGGCCATGAAAAGTGACTTGGGCAAAAGGGATACTTTCAAAGGTAAAGGAAAAAAATTTAAGGCTGAACAGGAGCCAAAATCTAGTGTTAAAACCAGCTCATTTGAAACTTATACTGAATCAAATGCAAAAAGAATGGCCATTGAAGGGGACTGCAAAATTATAGACAACTTAGATGAGGTCAAGACACTAATGAACCTAGTTTGGTAAATCCTAGTACAAGATGAATTGGTTAACATAGCCAAAAGGACAGAAGAGAGAGTTAATGACTTCTGTGATTTCCATTCCATCTATAGCTATACTCTTCAAACGTGCAAAGAGTTTTGTGCTATGGTTTAAAAAATGATGAATGAGGATAACATTGAATTTTATAATAAAAAGCAAGCCCCATATTCCAAGTTAGCAAACGTGATACCATCTATCAACACCATATAAAGGGATGGAAATAATCTTTCTTATGGGATTAGAAGGTAATTAGTCTTATTTGACAATCGAGCAACCCCTATTCAGCCTATGCCGAAGATGATTATTCAACTTTCATTCCTTTTCCCTTATAAGGATAACAAGGTGGTTCCCTAAAAATAAGAAACTAAAACTTTAACCATCAAAGAATCTAGTCAACAAGCAACAAACCTTAGCCTCTCAAAGGTAGGCATTCTAACTCAGTGTGGTAGATGTTATACCCTAGCTATGTCAAAAAATGAAACTTATTAAAAGAACATTGCTCTTCTTCCTTAGGCATTGACTGTAACCAAAGAATTAAATCCGATAGTTGTCAAAGAGCCAGTGAGTGAGAAAGAAGGCATAGAATTCCTTAAGTTCACCAAGCATAGCGAATACAACATTGTTAATCACTTGAACAAGCAGCCGACCAAGATATCTATGCTATCACTACTATTAAATTCTAAAGCTCATAGAAATGTTCTTTTCGAGGTCTTAAATAAGGCATATGTCCCTTCTGATAACTTGATAGGCCAGTTGGATCGCCTAGTAAGCAACATCATTGTTGACAACTAGATATCTTTCAGTAATGATGAAATCCTTCATGAAGAAAAGAAAACTATAAAGCCCTTTACATCACCATATACTGCAAAGGCAGTACGTTGCCTAAGGTGCTCATTACTAATAGGTTAGCTCTAAATGTAATGCCCATATCATGGTTGAAAAAGCTCCCTATTGACATGTCTCATATCCAAAATAGTCATATGGTTGTGTAAGCATTTGACGGAACTTATAGAAATGTCACGGGAAACATTACCATTCCACTTCAAATTGGTCCCATGTATTTATGAAGTAGACTTCCATGTGATGGGCATTGCTCTATTGTATTCCTATTGAGAAAGATTTAGATTTATTGTGCAGGGGCAATGCCATCATCATTGCATCAAAATTTAAAATTTATCATTGAAAATAAAGTTGTTAACATCGAAAGAAAGAAACATATTTTTGCTACTACCTCAATCGATGCCCCGTATATCAAACTCGATGAGGATGTTTCAAAATCCTTATTTTAGTCCTTTAAGATTGTCAACGCCATTAATGTCAAGGAAGGGTTGCCAATGGTTGAGTGTCAAGTATCGAAAAGCACCTATATGGGTCTAAATTTAACTATCTACAAAAGTGCTCAGGCTAGAAATGGAGTTAGGATACATCTCCAAGTAATTGTCAAAACCTTAAAAATTGTCAACCAGATCATCAAAAAAGGGTTGGGGTTCATGCCCAATGAATAACAAAAAAGAAAGCAAGCACAAAAAAATCATAAGAAGCAGATGGCTCACTTGTTGGGATGTGAGTTAGGATAGGAATCGATGATATTTCCAACATTTTAGGAAAGTTTCTATCTAAGAAAACTCATACTAAACGAGGCATTTAAGGATTTCTCTATCAATGCGATAGATGAGCTGGAGACGTCAACAAGGACTGGGAGACTAGTTTGTGCTTTCCAAGATTTGTTCCAAGCATTTGGACTGAAATAAAGATTTATGTACTATTTAAGTCTGTTTTAAAGTAATGTTTTAAACCTATATGCTTTGGCCTAAGAGAATTGTAGGATCTTTTATATGGGCACCCTTTTATTAAGTATTATTAATGAAAACGGCTAAGCCATTATGCATATCATTTTTGTGTCCATTTTCATAGTTCTTGCCAACTCTTAAACTTTCCTCTACATATTGTTTGCCTCTATTATTCATTTTCCTATTTTTAGGTAGCTCGATGAAAGTGATATGAATATTCGTACTAAAATTTTGGATATCAATTTTGAGCAACCAATCTGCATTGGTGAAGTTAAGCTTAAAAGGGATTTTGAAGAAAGTCCTATGCCCCTAAACCTGCTAAAATTAATTAAAGAAAAAGAAAAACAAATATTGCCTCATAAAGAACCCACTAAAATCGTAAACCTAAGAACCAAAGAAGATAAAAAAATGTCAAATTTGGAACCTTTATAAACCTATCAACCTCAACTAAACTGATAAATCTCTTTTAAGAAAATCAAGATGTATTCACCTGGTCCTACCGGGACATGTCCGGATTAGACATCAACATTGTAGTACACAAATTTCCCTTTCAAACTTGAGTGTAAGGCTATACAACAAAAGCTTGGAAGAATGAAACCAGATAAGCTTTTGAAGATCAAAGAAAAAATAAAGAAGCAATTTGAGGCAAGATTTCCCAAAGTTACTAAACATCCTAAATAGATAGCCAATATAGTCCTGATTCCTAAAAAAGATGGCAAGGTTTAGATGTGTGTAGATTATAAGGATTTAAACCAAGCCAATCAAACGATAATTTCCTTTTGCCTCACAATGATACCTTACTAGACAATATAGCCAAAAATGCCCTATTTTCTTTTATGGATAAAATTTTAGGGTATAACTAGGTTAAAATGGTAGATGAAAACATGGAGATGACCATTTTCTTGACCATGTGGGCATTTTTTACTATAAAGTAATGCTCTTTGGGCTTAAGAACAATAAGGTAACCTATCAAAGGGCAATGGTAACAGAGTTCTATGATCTCATGCATAAAAAGTAGAGGTCTCAATGGACAATAAGATCACCAAATCATTAAAATAGAGTGAAGACATTGCCAACTTGTGATAAATCTTCAAATAGCTTTACAAATACTAGCTCAAGCTAAACCTTGCTAAATGCACATTCAATGTCACATTCGGCAACCTATTAGGCTTCATTATGAGCGAAAAAGGAATAAAAGTCAATCTCGACAAAGTCAAAGCCATTCAAAACTTGCTATGACCTCAAACTCAAAAAGAAATGAAAAGTTTGTTGCAAGGGTTGAGCTACACCACCCAATTTATATCTCAGTTAACCAACAAATGTGATTCGATCTTTCAGTTACTTCAAACATAGAATCTCAGAGAATGGAATGAAGAATGCCATAAAGCCTTTAATGAAATCAAATACTACCTTTCAAACCCCCTAGCGCTTATGCCACCAATGCTTAATTGACCTGCAATCATGTATTTATCAATTTTTGATATCTCAATAGGTTGTGTATTTGGTCAACATGATGAGTCAGGTAAGAAAGAATATGTTATCTACTATTTGAGCAAAAACTTCATGAATGTGAAAATAACTAGTCAGCAATAGAGAAGTTTTATTGTAAGTTGGCTTGGACAATCCGAAGGTTAAGGCAATACTTGTTATACCATAGCATATGGCTGATCGCCAATCCCATCAAATATTTATGTGAGGCCTTTGCCTTGTCAGGAAGATTAGCTAAGTGGCAAGTCTTGCTCCTCGAGTATGACATCATTTATGTGAATCGAAAAGCCATCAAGGGTACTACAACGGTAAATTTCTTGGCAAGCCGAGCAATAGATGACTATCAACCTTTGGACTTTGAATTTCTTGATGAAGATCTGATGTGTATTTCCAAGATAAGAAACATTGTTGATAGTAGTTCAACTTGGAGAATGTATTTTGATGGAGCTTCAAACACATTGGGGCATGGCATTAGGGCAATTCTTATCTAACCTAATGGAAACTACTACCCCTTCACTACAAGATTAAACTTTGATTATAAGAACAATATAGTTGAATATGAAGCCTGCGTTATGAGACTCCAAGTCGCCATTGAAAGAGGTATTGATATTCAAAAAGTATTTAGAGATTTGGCCTAATCATCTACCAACTGAAAAGAAAATAGCAAGCGTATGGTGCTAAATTAATTTACTACAAAAAAAAACTAAATAAAACTTTCAAAAAAATTGATTATATTAGCTTTCAGCACTGACCTTGAGAAAAAAACCAAATAGCCAATGCCTTAGCCACCTTATCATCTATATTCGAAGTTAATTAAGAATCGAATGTTGTTTCCATTTAGATAAGCATTTATACAACTTAGGTAAATTGTCAGAATGCCAAAGAAGAGAATGATGGCCTACCATGGTATCATGATAACCTCCAATATATTAGAGATCAACAATACCCCAGATCTGCTACCAAAACTGACAAAAAAACCATTCGAAGGATATCTGCAAGCTTTGTTTTGGATGGTGGAATTTTATACAAGAGTGGCTAGGATTAGGTATTACTTTGATGAGTGGATGCCTTCGAAGCCAAAAGAATTCTCGAAGAAGTCCATGAAAAAATTTACAATATGCATGCCAATAGACACCGAATAACAAAAACAAGATGCAATCAAGCTATTACTGGTTAACTTTTAAAAAAGATTGCATTGACCATGCTTAAAAATGCCAAAAATGCCAAATTTACGAAGATAAAATCCATGTTCTACCATCACTTTTGCATGTTATGATAGCCCTGTGGCCTTTTTCTAAGTGTGACATGGACATAATTGGATCGATCATCTCTAAGGCTATTAACAGGCACCGCTTCATTTTGGTCACTATTGATTCTTTCACCAGTTGGTAAAAGTGGCCTCTTATGCCAATGTCATCAAATCCATTATGTGGGAATTTACGAAAATAGGACATCATCTATAGATATAGGCTTCTCAAACAAATCATCACAAATAATGTGGCAACTTGAAAAATAAGATAATGCAAGCAATCTATTCCTAATTTAAAATTCAATATCATAACTTAGTGCCCTATCGTCTAAAAATAAATAGGGTAGTAGAAACAAGCAACAATGGTCGAAATGAACAAAGATTAGCGTGAAAAATTACCTTTTACACTATACATCTATCGCACAGTAGTTCAAACTTCTACTGTGCTACCTTATTCCCCTTAGTTTATGGCATAAAGGCTGTTCTACCTATCGAGGTCAAAATCTTATCACTCAAGTGTTGATAGAGTCATAACTTAAAGTAGTTGAATGGGTCAAGAATCGATATGAGTAGCTCAATTTTATCGAAGAGAAAAACTGAAGCCATCTGCATGGGCAGATATACCAAAAGTGCATAATGAGAGCCCAATAAAAAAAAACCTATCCTCGTCCATTCTGGAAGGTGACCTAGTACTCAAAATCCTCCTATTTCATAGAGCTATTCCAAGAAAATGGACCCCAAATTGGGAAGAGCCATATGTGGTAAAGTGCATATTTTTTTAACGAGCCCTAATTTGAATTGAGATAGATGATAATGATTTGCCCAACCCATCAATTCTATCTTCATCAAGAAATACTATGCCTAAAACAATTCTAGGATGAAAACCTAAAAAAGGCACTCTATCCTTTTTCTTCTTCTTCTTATTGCAAAGAAAAGAGAGCGTCTAGGAAGATAAACCTGCTTAAATTAAAACCCCAAAAAAAAGGCATTGCAACCAAACTCTCTCTAAATTTTGACCCAATCCGATCTACCTTTCTTTGACCAAAATACTAAATCATAAGTTAACCCACTTATTCTATGCCGATCTATTCTACTAAATCTCATTATCACCCACACTTGCAAAAAAAAGTATTTACCTAACCTTAGGATAACCATCCCACCATGAGGCAATCCAAATTATCGCCTCATAAGTTGGCCAACAGTAAAGGATTAACCGCTTGAGAAAGGTCTTCAAAAACACTCAGTGGAAGATTCATGTCATCAGTATCTGAGGTTAAGCAATCAAAAAGACCACTTTTAACTCTTTTGTATTTTAAAATCTTGCATGATCTTAGAATTTATCATGACTTGTACCCTCTTTTTTAAAAAAAATGAAATACAATCAGTTGATTTCTTGCAAAGTCTTTTTGTGATTCTTGTATCCCATGTTGAATCTTGTATATTGTTTAATTAGTAATGCTTGATAATTGAAAAAAAACTAATAATAGGATTTTCTAGTATTGCTTTGAAAGATAAAACCTTGAAGAAATTTTGTTCCACATCTAATGCTCAAGAATGACCTTGGAAGCACATTCAGTCTTATCCTTAAACCTTCACACATGCTTAAAACCTACTCTTTGGTAAACTTTAACCCAAAGGTAAACGACAAAAAAAATCTTTTTCCAACTATCATTAAAAGAATTAGAGTTTAAATTAGTCTACCTAAACCACCAAAGACATCCTTTGAATCAAAATTGACAAGGGAAACATTTCATACTTGCCAGCAAACTTAATGCAACAAAAATCCCTAAACACAAGCCATATAAGCCCAAGATTGTCCCTTCATAATCACAAGCCTCCCATACCTTCTAGAAGTAACCTTAACATTTAAAAGTTCTAGAAATCAAGAACAAGGTTGGTGAATCTTGAAGCATGAGATCATCCTATCAAACTTATTAAAGAACAAATAATGAAAAAGACAAAACTGATCACTGGATTAGGCTTTTAAAATCATTAGCTTTACATCACTAAAACATGCATTTGCATCATCATGCATCATACAACAATTAATATCCTTCAAGTCAAGCTACTAAAGAATCTTGGTACAAATTTTTGTTTCTCGATAAGTCTAGAAAGGTCCAAGTAAGAACCCTGACCTCATGAGCACGTAAATTGAAAAGCCATTTAGAAAAGATACCTAACTTCGTACTGTTTAGTCTACAAAGAGCTAGGCACCTTTTTCTTTTTATCCCCAAAGAGCTGGATGCCTTGTTTTACCATTAGTCCAAAAAGAGCTAGATGCATTTTCCTTTGAGTCCACAAAAAGTTGGATATCTTTTTCTTTTAGACCATAAAGAGCTGGATGCCTGATCCTTTTAGTCCATAATGAGTTAGAATCCTTTTTTGTTTTAATCTATAATGAGTTGGACATCTTTTTCTTTTAGTCTACAAAAAGATGGACTTATTTTTTTTTTTAGTCCACAAAGTGTTAGACTTTTTCTTTCCTTTTAATCCATAAAGAGTTGGAAGCCTTTTTTCCCTTTAGTCCATAAAGAGCTAGATGTCTTTTTCTTTTTTGCACCATAAAAAGCTGGATGCCTTTTTCTTTTTAGTTCATAAAAAGCTAGATGCCTTTTTTTTTTCAGTCCATAAAGAGCTAGGTGCCCTTTTCTTTGTAATCCATAAAAAACTAGATGCCTTTTTTTCTTTTAGTCCATAAAAAGTTAGACGTCTTTTTCCCTTCAGTCTGTAAAGAGTTGGGTGCCTTGTATCCTTTAGTCCATAAAAAGTTGGATGCTAGTTGAGTCTATCCGTAAAAAGCTAGGTATCATTCAAGTCTATCCATAAAGAGCTAGACGTAGTCGAGTTTATCTATAAAGAGTTTGACGCCAGTCCAGTATGTCTGCAAAGAGCTAGGCATTAATCAAGTCTGTCCACAAGAGCTAGATGCAATCGAATTTATCCACAAAAAGCTAGACACCAGTCGAGTTTATTCGCAAAGAGTTAAGCACCTATCAAGTTTGCTCGTAAAGAGTCGAGTGCCAGTCAAGTCCGTTTGTGAAAAAAAGGCACTATTTAAGGTTGTACACAAAAAGCTAAGCACCAATCCAGTTAGTTCGTAAAAATATAGGCATTTATTGAGCAAAAGTCCATAATAGTTGGCACCTATCAAGAGAGATCAAACCTTAAGAAAGAATCCAAAAGCCTAATAAGGAGGTTACACTTTATAAAAACTATCCAAACTTTAGTTGGAATTACTGCCAATATATTATGATGATCATCACAAAACATTGATTAAATTTTCATTTTTGTAGGCACTTAAGAAACATCATCCTATCCTAAGTACAATGGAGTCTATTTGTCTTTCCCTTGTTCTTGTACTTAGCAACAACCAAAGAAGGGTAGCTATAGGCACCTTATTTTGTCTAGGCCATCATTTAAGGCATCGAAGGTTATTATTCTAAGCATCATTGGAGTTATATAGACAAGCACGAGTCAGTTTCCCATTATTTTTTATCGAGCTAAGGTATTTAGAGAGCTAATGATATGTACATGTCATATTAGTGTGTAGATATTGATACCAAGCTCTCACGTGGCTAAAAATTCAAAATTTCAATGTATTATCAATATAAGAAGGTTTGGTATCAATACCTAAAATGTGGTATTGATATAGCATGTTTATATTTATGCAGGCCTTGGCAATAGCTAAAATTATGATTTTTGGCCAAATAAATTGATACCTAAGCAGAAGTATCGACACAAGCCCTTATAGTACCGATATAAGCCTCCAAGTTTTTAGATTGGAAATATTTTTTGCTCTTAGTATCGATACTTGCTTCATTGTAAAAATTGCCTTATGCATCGATACAAAATGTTTTGTATCGATTCACTAAGGCATTTTTACCTAGTTCGAGCTGTCTTTCTGCCTTTGCACTATTGATTTGAAAATTTAACTAAAACATGTTCTTGCACCAAAAATCATTAGAATGTATACCAGGCCTCAGCCTTGGAAATATGATTAAGTTTTAACAAATTTTGAGGCTTAAAATTTTTCAAAATGGTACATTTTCATGAAATATATGGTTTGTTAAAGGGCATACTAGGCTTTTCTTTAGTTGGAAACTACAACATCCTCTCTATTCAACCACCCTGCTACTAGTATCCAATAAAATTTTAGCCAGCTGAGCATAGTACCTAGGGTTGCCATAAGGTACATGAAGAAAGACCAAAAATGCCCTTACTTTAGCTCTAAAATCATTATCTAAACCTTAGACTATACAAGACAATTTTGGCTCAACAAAAGGCCCTCTAAAGATACATATAGACATTGTTACATTAAAAGCACTCTTCCATTCCTGTAGCTCTCCCTTCTTCCATCAAGAAAACCTTTGAAAATGGTTTCTTTCCTTTCTTTCAACGTAAAAACTCTCTCCCATCCAGATCATAACAAAAAGCTCTCTACTTTTTTATCCTTTTCTTGCTAACCAATAGCAAATAGAAGAAAGAAACTAAGCTTAGAATTGTTGCACCAACTAAAGGTGAAAGTTCAAATCCTTTTAGTATATTTTCTCCACCTTACTGCATTTATTTTTTAATTTCAGCATTGCATCATTCTAGTAAGCCATTCATGTCCTTATGACCATCTTAGGATTCATGCATTATTATGGCCTTGGAGGTGGTAGTCTTAGTTTTTTTGATGTTTTTTTTATGTTTTCAAGCTGCTTGATGACCAAATATGCAATGTTTGATTTTCACCATCAAAATAGCCTTTACTCATGCATCTTTATCATCCATCGCATATTCAGCACATGTTTAAATTTTTACCCTAACCTATTTTAAGCACATTCATGCATTTTTTTGCATCTTGTAGGTTCCATGAAAAAAAATCATCTTAAAAATTCCAACATGCTTTCTTTTGGTTAAACATTTCATAACATCATATATGGCTTGATTCTAGATGTCATTTATGAGGCGGATATTCTCATCCATTTTACTTGTCATCTTCTTACATTTTTGCCATTTTTTCATTGCCAAAATATCATTTTTGTTTGTTTAAATGTGTTATCCATGTTCCTTGTTATGTATGTTGCATCTCATTCATAACCTTTTTGTCAAAATGCTTAATTGTTTTTTGCAAAAAAAAAAAATGATTTTCAAAAGCCCTAAGTTAAATCTATGCCACCTCCAATAGATGGAAACTAGCATGGATTTAATGTTTTCACTAAATTAATCCTCCAGCCTTAGGGACAAATCAAATTTTCTAGGTCTAGATTCATGATTGAAAAAACTGTCATTTTTTTGAGAAAAATGACCCTTTTATTTGTTAAAAAATGTTAAACTTTGTTCTTGAGTTTAATACTCTTATTAGTGGCATGGTCAACGGGTTGTTTCATCATCTTAAATTACTTCGAGATTATGGAATGAACTTGCGACAACCATGTCATCCTTTTCTCTATGTTACAGACATATGGATGTCTTTGGCTCAAGTTTAGCTGTAAGAAACCTAAAAATACCAAAAAAACTCCCCTATTTTCACTCTCGCAGCATTGTGCCTGCCATTAAAAAAGTTATGTTTGAGACCAAACACATTTTTTTGGAATTTTCTAATATTTTTTCTTAAAAGAAAATTGAATTACCTTTTTAATAGTGTCTAATTTGCACTTGGACTATTTCGGATAAGAAAGTTATAATTTTTCAAACTCTTACTGTCTGGAACCCTTAGAACAAGCGAATTGCATCTTTTTTAAGCCATTTCAGCCCACTAGATAATTTTTCTAAATTTTATATTTTTCTTTGAAAGTTTCTGAAGTTTCTATTTTGAAAGGTATCATTTAGGATTTAATGATACCGAATGAGTCCAAAATGATTTTCCAAAGTCTAATATGCCTTTTCCCTAGCAAATGTTGCCAGTGTTGAAATAAATCCATCTTTGAAAATTAATTTCGCATGGAAAATAATTTTTTAGGAATTTTGAAATATTTTTATATTAATCTTTATCTAGTTACCTTTCTAACAGCATGTTGTTCACCCCCTAAAGCCTTTAGATAAACCTAGGATAAATTTGGGAAGGGAGATAACATAATGTTGTCCCTTATTTTTAGGAATTAAAATTAACATGATTTCCCAAATGACATTTATCAACACATTCAAATGTCTCGAGTTGCATCTGATTGACTCCCTATAGAGTCATGTACTACAAACACAAACCCTCTAGGCTCAGATCTAGGCTAAAACAAAAATGATTTTGTTCCAATTCTTGGTTTTTATTCTGAAAATACCTTATCCCAAAATATTCTTTTTCTCCATAAATATCAAAACTTTCACTTTTAAGAACACTCCACCTCATTCTTTAAGGGGATATCTCAACCTCACTTTTCATTTAAAACTTTAATTTTCTTTCTCAGATCTTTTCAGGATTTCTAATCAAAACCTTTTTAGGCATAAAATTTTCACTTTTAGGGATACTCCAATCCTATTCTCTGAGGGGATACTCTAACCTTACTTTTCCTTCAACACTTGAATTTTGTTTCTCTTAATCTTTTTAGGATTCCTAATTGAATTTTTTTTAAACATAAAATTTTTATTTTTGGGGGTACTCCAACCTTAAATTTTTAAGGGATACTCTAACCATGCTTTTCACCTAAAATCTGAATTATCTCTCTCCTAAAACTTCTTAGGTCTTTTAATCAAAACCTTCTTTTGAATACTTCCAAATAATCAGCTTTGGGGATACTCCACCCTTGCTTTTCAAAATTCACTTAATTCAATTTCTTTCTCCTGGACACCCAAGGTTTACTAATTAAAACCTCTTTTTTTTATCCCTCAAGTTACCACCAAATCCAAATGCATCTTAAAATTATCATTTTGAATATTCCTCAATAATCACATATAATTATAAGATACATTTTGATCGTCCTTCTTTTTTATGTTTTTTTTATGTTTATTGTTTATGCAATATTAGTATATTCCTTTTCATCTTATTAACACATTTTCCTGCGTAATGATCATCATGAATTCATATTTTAAAATTATTTTTTTAAAAAAATTACAAGGTAATGTTCTACATTGGTATCTCTTCAATGCCTAGGAATATAAAATTTAATCCAAAAATTATTTTCATCAAAAGTCCTTATGTTCCCTACAACTTCAAGGTACGTAGGTGATTTAAATTTTCTTTAAAAATTCAGATCTATAATTTCATAGATAAAATGTCCTTCATTAAAAGGGATTATTTTGAAATAATGATAAAATAGAACTGATTAAACTAGAACCAAAATAAGACATGGTTATTGGGTACCTATGTCAGGTGTTGTAGAGTTGCTAATCCTTTCACATGTGTAGCCAACTCCCAGACCCAATCTGTAAGTCTTTAAACTTTATAAACCTCAAAATCGATGTTTCAAGTTTTATAGTTTAGAAAATTATTTTCAATAGGATCCAATCATGCCTAGCCTGAAATGATCGATGGCGACTATAAATTTATGACTACCTAATAATAGCCTTTCGAGACTAGTTGGGTAAATGATTTGTCGAGCAGTGTAATTATGCCTAATTCAAATCTCAATAAATGAATAAACTAAAAGCTCCAACCAACATAACCACACCATATATTTTTTAAGTCATACATGCTCTTTTTAGATTACCAAAAAGAGGCATGCAGCGGTGAATATAGAATGAAAAGAATGCCTGAAGACTAATTTGCAAGACTTGAACAATTAAAAGCGAGTATCGAGAGGCCCAATAGGCCATGTGAGGACAAAAGAAATTGCAACTACAGATCACTAGAATGATGGAGTTGCTCATGGCTAGGGAACCAGCTCGCTAACAACTAAAAATTATTACTGACACTCTTGTTGAAGGATTTAAGGGTACAAGCTGGAAGATAACCAGTTAATATTCATGATACAAAGTCAACGTATTTGCAAAATGTGCAACTAGCTAACACTGAAAGTATACCTTCCCCACTAGCCATGCATATTAACCTTGACAGTTTTGCATAAAGGGTGGATACAAATTTGTAGTCATGCAAGAAGAGTTAACGAATACTAGTCCTAATAAAGAAGAAAAGGGCAAACAAAAAAGCAAAGAAAGGATTAAACAGAAAGTGAAAAAAGAAAATTACAACTCCTTGAAAGAAGATTGAAAGCTATGGAAGGGAACAAATTGTATAGCAGTGTTGATGTTAAAGATTTTAGCTTAGTACCAGATCTGGTCTTTCCATCAAAATTTAAAATGCCTGAATTTGAGAAATTTTAGGGCGTTATATCCTGTTAGGCACATATCAATATGTTTATTTGGCAAATGGTCAAATATGCTCAGAATGACAAGATCTTTATCCATTATTTTTAAGAAAGTTTATTAGGATAAGTGCTTAGATGGTATAACAACCTAAACTGTACCTAGATCCAATATTACATCAATTTGGCAAAGGCATTTCTACGACATTATAAATACATGGTCAAATGGATACTAGATATTTTACCTTTATGGAACATGGAAAAGAAATCTATATAATCTTTTTATGAATATGCACAAAGGTAGAGAGATTAGCCTCTCAAGTTTAACCTTCGTTGATAGAGAAGGAGACTATAAAATTGTTCCTAAATACTCTCTACCTTTCCTATTATGGTAAGCTGGTAGGGAATGCAACAAAGAACTTCTCCAACCTTATTATATCAGGGTAAAAAACCACAATTGGTGAATCTTCTGCTAGAAATAAGGCAAGAACTGGCCAAAAAAAAAGACTATCTATTAATTTTGCTAATTAACCTTACTACCAAGGATCTTACCCTTATTACCAAAACCAAGGTCGACAATCTTAAAATAGTTACTCTTTTAATGCACCCTAAGCTCTTACTCCATCAAACCCATAAACCACCATCCTAAATCTGCCTCTTCAAAATCAAACCATACCTAATACCAATTAACCAATCCAAAAGACCAATTAGCCAGAACCTATTCTGGGCCTCTTCCTTAATTTTATAAGGAAATATTTGACAAACTTTTAGAGGCTCGATTAGTAGCCCTTTTTTTTGAAGCTATATGAGGGTAATTTTTTCAGCTGGTACAATTTGAATGCCCACTATGAGTATCATGCAATGGATGGTCACTAAATCGATAATTGCCCAGCTTTTAAGAAAAAGGTTTAGAGTCTTCTCGAAATAGGTGCCTTTAAATTCAATAATACTTTAAAACCTAATTTTACAGTAAACCCTTCGCCTGGTCATCCTAAGCTTATAATTAATGATTTAATCATTAAAGAAGAGCGACCAATGAAAATAATATTCAAAATGTTAAAATCCAATGAAAAAAGCTTTGATAATCTTAACTAAAGGTAAAATTCATGGTTAAAATCATAGAAACATAGGGAGCCAATTCGATTCGTGGGCTAACTTTTGTAAGTTTCATATGACTTGAAGATACATTTTGCAAAAATGTTTAAAATTTTCAATCATGATCTAAGGGATGATGGATAGTGCCAAAATTGAATTTTATTAAGAAACCAATCAAGAGGAAGAAAGGTCAATCAACATGACCAATAAAGAGCTGTCACAACCACCTTACGGTGTTAGTTACCTTTATATTATTTACTATAATTAACCAAAGGCTTCTCTTCCTAAAATTGAAAGTGCTTCTAGACTTATCATTAAAGCACCAATGCTCTTTCCATATAAGGATAATAAACAAGTGCCATGGAAGTATGATAGCAAAGTAATAATCTTAAAAGCTACTACAAGCTAACTACCACCATCGATATAGCTAGAGTTAGCCATGTAACATGAAGTGGGTGATGTCATGGTCATGACACTAGGAAAATAATGCCAAAAGGATAAACATCTAGAAAAGCCATAATTATAGAAGATATCCTAGTGGAAGTTCAAGAATTACTAAAAGAAAAGAAAGTAGGAAAATTTTTTAAGTTTATAGAGCATAGTGAGTATAGCATTTTGAAGAAGTTGAAATAGTAACCTAAAAAATCTCTTGACTAGCTCTATTTGCTCAATTTAGAGCCGCATCAAAATGTTCTATTAAAAGTGCTTAACTAGGCATATGTTCCTCAAGAAATATCTATAAACAAATTTGGTCACCTGGTAAAAATATTGTTCCTGAGAATTTCATTTCATTCAGTGACGATGAAATATCACCATAAGGGACTATTTCTATAAAAGCCCTTCACATAACATAAATTGCAATTACACCATATCCCAAGATCCTTATAGAAAATGGATCAGTTCTGAATGCAATGCCATTAATCACTTTAACCCACTTACCAATCGACATTAGCCAGATTAAACATGGCCTAGCGGTTGTCAAGGCATGTGATGGAATAAAAAGGGAAATTAAAGGGATCATTTTAATTACTTTAAATATTAGTTCATGCTCATTCGAAGTAAAGTTTTATTTCATGGATATCATCTTAGCATACAATTGTTTGTTGGGGTAACCGTGGATTCATTTTGCCAGTGTTGCACATCATTGCTTCATTAAAAAGTTAAATTTGTAATTGATGAAAAAATGGTCAGCATCTTTGGTAAAAAAGACATTATTGCCATGACTTTTACTGAGGCACTGTATGTTAAGACAAATGCCAAAGCTAAAGATTGTTCTTTTAAAACCTTTGAGATTGTTAATTCTATTTTTGTAGAAGAGGGTTCTATAATCCCAAAACCTAGGCTTTCAAAGAGCACTTACGTAGGCCTTAAGCTTATGGTCAAGAGAAGAGCTGGAGTTGAAAAAGGGCTTAAAAGATATTTATAGGGGATAAGCTAATCCATCAATACAGTTGGTAGAAGAGACATGGGCTGTGTTTTAAGTCAGAATGGAATCAAAAAAGAAAATTGAGAATAAAAATTGAGAAAAAAGACAACTTGGGCTATGAGTTAGGAATTGGGCCAGACGATAGCTCTCTACCATTCTCTAAAAAAAAATTTCCATGGTAAAGACGTTATTAATTTAAAAACCAAAGAAAAAGAAAATAATGATGTTGTAACGGTGATTGACGAGACTTGAGGGAAAATAGTAAGAAATTGAATTATGATCATGAAATTCACTCATAACTTTCTTAATATAGAAAGTTATTTCATATCAATATAGAAAAAACTGCAGTGTTTAGGTTATTTCTAGAGTAATTCCAAGAACTCACTTTGATATCTAAAGTTTTTGTAAAAGAATTTAAAATGTTTAATTATCATTTTCAGAAATAAAATGCATATGTCTTTTATTTATCTTTAATTTCTTTCATATCAATATTCCCTGTTCCTTTTCCCTTTTACATATGTATACATGAATTATGCCCTTCTTTGCTTTTTTTACCTTATAAATCTCTTGACCAAAGAAAAGTGAATAATTTTAATTAGAATTTAAAAGTTGATTTTAAACAGGTTGTTTGCTTGAACAAAGTCTATTTTAAAGAAAAAGTTAAAGATCATACTTTACCTCCAAATTTGCTAAAATAATTGAGTAAGAAGATGAATGAATAATGCCCTATAAAGAGCCCACAAATGTTATTAATTCAGAGGATAATGAAGATGATAGAAAAGATGTCAAAGTAGGGACTATTCTCATGCCCATTACCAGAAAAGAATTGATAAGTATGCTTTAAAAGTTTTGAGATGTATTTGCATGGTCTTATCACGATATGTTAAGCTTAGATACAAGGGTTGTGGCCTATAAATTACCCCTAAAATAGATTGTAAACTAGTTTAGCAAAAGTCAAGAAGAATGACACCAAAAATACTTTTAAAATTAAAAAAAAAAGGTAAAGAAACAATTTAAAGCTAGATTTTTTGATATGTCAAAATACTTAGAGTAGGTTGTGAATTTTTTCTGGTTTTTAAAAAAGATGAGAGAGTCAGAATGTATGTAGATTATCGGGATTTGAATCAAGCAAGTCTACAGATAATTTTTTCTTTATATCGATACCTTGGTTAAAAGCACTATCAAAAAACTATCTGTTTTCTTTCATAGATGGATTCTCGAGGCATAACCAAATCAAAATAATGCTAGAAGACATATAAAAGACTACATTGGTTACAATATAGGGAACCCTCTCTTACAAGGTAATGCCATTTGGACTGAAAAATGTTGGAGCAGCTTATCAGAGAGTAATGGTTAGTCTATTCCAAGATATAATGCATTAAGAAATTAAACTATACGTGGAATATATGATTGCCAAGTTGCCCTAAAAGGAATGGCATGTTACAAATTTATGAAAATTGTTTAAAAGGTTAAAACAGTACCAATTGAAGTTAAATCTAATGAAATGTACCTTTGGCGCAAGATTAAGGAAGTTATTAGTCTTCATTGTAAGCATAAGAGGAATTGAGTTTGACCCTGATAAGATCAAAGCTATTCAAGAATTACCGTTTCCATGCATGCAAAAAAAGTAATAAGTTTCTCAGAAAGATTGAATTATATTGCTTATTTTATTTTTTAACATACCAACAAATGTGATCTAATTTTTTGGCTCATTTGGAAACATAATCCTGCTAAATGAGATGAATATTGCCAAATGGCATTCAAAAAAGTGAAACATTATTTATCAAATCTACTAGTTTTTATATCACTAATTCCAAGGTAGCCCCTTATATTGTATTTTATGATGTTCGAGAGGTCACTAGAATGCATGTTTGGGCAACACGATGAAAGTATAAAGAAAAAAAGGGCTATTTATTACCTAGATAAAAAGTTTCTAAAATATATGGTAAATTATTCCCAGATAGAAAAGATATGATGCACCTTAGTCTTAAATGCAAAAAGGCTCCAACAATAGATGCTGCATCTTACTACGTGGCTATTCACCAATATGGATCCAATTAATTACCTCTTCATAGCATGAATATTATTGGGAAGATAGTTAGTGGCGGGTCTTGTTATCAAAATATGATATAGTTTATGTGGGTCAGAAAACCATAAAAAAAAGTGCCATTACTGAATTTTTAGCAAGTCGGTGCTTAATGATTATCAGCGTTTAGACTTTGACTTTCCTGATGAAGTATTGATGAATATCTTAGTGGGGGAAGAAGAAAAACATCATGAGGAGTCAATGTGAAAGTTATATTGTGATTAGGCTTCAAATGCTTTAGGTCACAAAATTAGGGTAATCATGATATCCCCAAATGTATATTACTATCCTTTCACTACCAAATTGGCTTTCGATTCCATAAATAACGTGATGGAATATGAGGCATGTGTCATAAGACTCCAAGCAACCTTAGAAAGAAGAGCATGATTTTTAAAAGTTTATAGAGACTCAGCCTTGCTAATTTATCAGTTACATAGAGAATGGGAAACTTGAGATTAGTGGCTGTAGCAGCACAAAAATTTATTCTAGAACTTCTGAAAGAATTTAAGAAAGTGAAATTTATCCATTTGCCCAAAGATGATAATCAAATGCCAGATGCCGTAGCCACCCTCGCCTTGATGTTTAAAATCAATGAGGGGCAAGAAGTAATCTCGATTCAGATGAGTATGTAGAAGTCCTCTACCCATTGTCATAATATTGAGGTAGAAGCTAATGGCTACCCGTGATATTATGACATTTAAAGCTGCCTTAATGATCAACTACACCTAAATAATACTTTTAAAAATGATAAAAGAACTTTAAAGAGGCTAGCAATGAGCTTTGTTCTGGATGATAAGAATCTCTATAAGAAATGTCATGATCAGACATTGTTAAAATACTTGATGCTATTGAGGTGTAAAGAATTTTAGAAGAAGTACATGAAAGGGTTTGTGAAATCCACGCTAATAGACACAAAATGATAAGGCAAATCATGAGACTAAGCTATTTTTAGATGACCATGGAGGGCAATTATATCATGTGTTGCCCAAAAATGTCATAAATGCTAAGTTTTTACTGACAAAATCCATGTACCACCTTCATCATTGCACGTCATAACTGTGCTGTGGCCCTTCTTCATATGGGGCATGGATGTTATTAGACTAATTACCCCTATAACTTTAAATTATCATCATTTTATCTTGGTTGCTATGGATTACTTTACCAAATGGGTCAAAATAGCCTCATATACAAATGTAACAAGATGAATAGTGATAAAATTCCTAAATTCCAACATCATTTATTGATTCAGGATCCTCAAAAGAATTATAGATAATGCCTATAATTTAAATAATAAATTGATCACAGAGGTGTATTTAGCCTAACATATCACAGCTCAGTGACATACCATCAAAAGATGAACGAAGTCGCAAAGGTAACCAATATGAACATTGAGAAGATTGTAAGGAAAATGGTGAAGAATTATAAGGATTGGCATGAAAAACTCCTATTCACTCTTCTAGCTTACCGAACTTTAGTTTAAACTTTAATT
The DNA here is from genome assembly GCA_038381775.1 of Adansonia rubrostipa. Classification (NCBI taxonomy): domain Eukaryota; kingdom Viridiplantae; phylum Streptophyta; class Magnoliopsida; order Malvales; family Malvaceae; genus Adansonia; species Adansonia rubrostipa. The sequence goes on along the minus strand of JBBYHM010100387.1, from coordinate 12,400 downwards.
GGGGAAACATCTTACTCATTCGTCTATGGTACAAAAGTTGTTATACCAATTAAAGTTGAGATCCCTCATCTTTGGGTACTGATAAAGACAAGTTAGAGGACGTTGAGTGGGTCTGGGATAATTATAGACAATTAAATTTTACTAAAAAAAGAGGCTGAAGGTGATCTAGTATAAGTGAATGTACTAGAAAAGAATGATGAGAGCCCATGACAAGAAAAATTGTCCAAGACAATTCCATGAAGGGGAATTAGTGTTGAAGAAAATCCCTTTTATCCAAAAAGTTCCATGAGGCAAATGAGTGCCTGATTTAAAATGGCCTTATGTGGTTTAGAAAGAATTTTTTTAGAGAAGCATTAATTTTAGGAAAAATGGATAGGATATCTTACCAAACCCTATCAATTCTGACAATGTAAAGAAATATTATGCTTAAAAGGTAGTGTCATCAAAAAATATAAGGAGATTTTCTTTATAGGATGAAAACCCAAAAGGGCATCTAATTGAAGATGATAAAAAGGGAAAACTTTGAGTTAAAAATTTGAAAAAGGTGCCTCGACCATTTGGTAAAGAATAAACAAAGCATAATGCGCCAAAAAGTTAAGGCTCAAAAAGGAAGACATGGTATGGATAGAAACATTTTCTAGAGATGGATTTTGCAGGAGCAAACATCCTATTCAGAAGAAATCTTTGAAAAACTAATTAAGAGATTCTTTTATCAAGGTAATATCCAAATTTCCCTTGTACTTCACCCTTGCTATTATTTTTATTGAAATGCTATTATTATTTATTTTCCCTATATTGTATTGTTGGAATGCAAATATATATTTCATCGATGCCTATACTAGATTACTTTTTAACTATGCTAGCCTTTTTTTTAAATGATGATTAACAACTTTAGGAAATGAAAAATAAAAATAACAAAGTGATTTCTTTACATTAATTTGGAATGAGGTTAAAACATTGCAAGGACTTTGGTTAATATTTCAAACCTTTTGGACACTCTAGGAAAGGTAAAGGTGGACAGATGACATTCTCAAACATTTAGGATACATGGTTAAAGAATATCCCAAAAAGGAAGACAAGTTCTTTTAGATGATTTCTTGGAAAAAAATTCAAAGATCTGACTCTTCAACTGTTAGGATATAATCACTCTTATCATTTTGTTTCGACTACTGATGGAAGATCTTAAAAACCACATATTTCCCATCATGCTCTTTTTCAGCCCTTAAATGGTATTGATGCATTGCTCGATTTAATTTTATAGGTGTGGGCACTCTCTTAAGCTTTCCCTTTATTAAGAGAAAAAAGTGTTATAACATTTTCTAGAAGATAACTTCAACTCTGAGAATGGGGGCAATTGTATTTTGTCTACAACAATTTTTAAAGATGCCTTCGACTACGAGTTTAGGCATTTGCCCCCTTTGTAAAAAAAAAGATATTTTTAAAATTTTTGGAAGACACTTTTAACTTTAAGAAAAGGCGTAGGCTTATCTCACAAATTGTGAGAAAGAAATATCTATCACATTTAATAAAAATGCCTTCAGTTCTAAATTTAGGCTAAATTAGAGTTATCCATAATAAAACTCATAAATAAAAGAATAATTATGAAAATGCATTTTATACATTTTGCATGCATTACATTCAATAATTTGTAGATTAAAAGTTGTAAATAATATTAAAAAAGCAATTTAATATGTAGACTCTCTTAAAACTTAAAGGTAAGTTTCATATATGTTCAAATAACTTAAACATCAAACTTAGGTTTTACTTTGGTCACTCTTAGTTGGTTTGTATGATTTCGTCCTAGCAAACCTTTTTTAGCTTAGGTTCTATCCTTGTTACTAAAGTTGGTTTGTATGGTTTTATTGCAACTAATCTTTTTTTGACTTCGGTCCTACCTTGATCACCAAAACTAGTTTGTATGGTTTTATCCCTGCTAATCCCTTTTCGATTTAGGTTTTTTTCTGGTCACCCTTAGTTGGTTCATATGGTTTTATCCTAGCCAACCCCTTTTTGACTTAGGTTTCACCTTGGTCACTTTTAGTTGGCTCGTATCGTTTTGTTTTAAACAACCTTTTTAAGTTTTCACCTCAGTCACCTTTAGTTGGTTCATATGGTTTTATCCCAACTAACCCCTTGTTGACTTAGGTTTTAGCCTACTCATAATTAGTTGATTCATATGGTTATGTTCCAGCAAATCCTTTTTTGACTTAGGTTTCACCTTAGTCACCCTTAGTTCACTCATATGGTTTTGTCCTGGCCAACCTTTTTCTAACTTAATCACCTTTTGTTTGTTCATATGGTTTTGTCCCGACTAACCCCTTTTTAACTTTAATTTCACCCTGGTCACTTATAGTTGGTTTGCATGGTTTCATCCCAACCAACCTTTTTTTGAATTAGGTTTCACTTTGGTCACCTAATGTTAGTATGTAAGGTTTCGCTCTAGCTAACTTCATTTTGACTTAGTTTTGCCTTGGTCAACCTTAGTTGATTTGTATGCTTTCATCCCAGCCAACCCTTTTTTGACTTGTGTTTCACCTTAGTGACCCTTAGTTGGTTTGTGTGGTTTTAACCCTACCAACCCTTTGTCAACTTAAGTTTTATCTGGGACACCCAAAGTTGGTTCGTATGGTTTCATCTTGGCCAATCTCTTCTTGACTTAGGTTTCACCCTGGTAACCCCTAGTGTCACCACATGCCCAATTTTTAAAACTTTGGATGATCCAAAAGGCATAGTGTGCTTGACTTAAAATAAATGGTGGTTGGTTGTGGTCGAGCCTTTGAATTATCCCTTGGTTGGGATTTGGATTAGGAATGATAATATGAAAGGGATAGGGACTGTCGGATGAGTCACTCATCCAATTGGACCTCGATGGCTACCATGAAGTGGCCATAAACTTGGAGTCACCATCGATCATTTTAGGCTAGGCAAGATCAGATGCCTATTAAAAATAATATTACGAGTTACAAAACTTAAAACATTGATTTCAAGGTCTACAAAGTCCAAAGATTCATTGATTGGGCTCGAGAGTTGGTTATAAGCATGAAAGGACTAGCATCCCCATGACGCCTGAAATCAGTACCTACTAACTGTATCTTACCTTGGTCTCGGTTAAATCGGTTCCATTGGGTCTATATTTAGATATAATCCTCTTTAATGCATGAAGTTTTGGAAAATGTGAATCTAGGGTTTTTTATTAAGAAAAATTAGATCGCCTATATACCTTGTAGATATAAGGAACATAGCGATTTTTTATGAAAACAATGTCTAGATTGGATTTTTAAAATAGGATGTTTTGTATTGGGCACTAGAGAGATACCAACACGAAACACCGCCTCATAAATTTCATTTGAAAATGAATTTTAAATATGAATGCATAATAACACTACAAAAGGAAAGAAGTTAGTGAGGCAAAAGGTGAGAAATATAATAATATCATAAACAAGCAAACACAAACTAAAGAATAAAAAAAATAAGGGCGATCGAAATGTATCTCATAATTATATTTGGTTATTGAAGAATAACCCAAATGATAATTTTAGAGACCAGTTTGGGTTTGATGGTAATTTGAAAGACAATTTTTATTAAAACAATTTGAGGCATTCAAAAATGGGGAAATTTAAGTTTTTGAGGTTGGAGTGTCTCCTAAAATAAAGTCATGAGAATAGTTAAGAATAAAGAAAAAATTTATTATTTTTTAAAACAAAGGGGTTGGAGTATCCCCTCGGAGTAGTGGGGTTGGAGTAAACCCAAAGTTATGAAAGCATTTAGGAATAAGGAGAAAATTTAAAATTTGATTAAAAAATGGGGTTGGAGTATCCCTTTTGAGTAGTGGAGTTAGATTATCTCCACTAGCAAAATTTTAATATGAAAACCTTATTTTTTTGTATTTTAACCATAATCTACGTCAAAAAGGGTTAGTATTGTAAGGGAGACTAAACAGGTGCATTTCAAGACATCCGAACGTCTCGATAAAAGGAGATTCATAAATTAGCTTGAAAATAGGGGGCAGCATTATGTCATCTCCATTTCTAATTTTTTTCGGGCGTATTCGAAGACTTCAGAGGGTAAAGTAGGTACTATTGCATAGGTAATTCAACAAGGTTTAATATAAAAATATTCTAAAAATTTTGAAAAATCACTTTCTAGGCGGAACTAATTTGTGAAGTTAGGTTCGTCTCAGCTCTGGCAGCATGTAAAATTAAAAGGCCATGATAGATTTCAAAAAATCATTCTAAGCTTATCCGGGATCATTAGATTATGGATAATACCTTTTCAGAAAGTGAATTTTATGAAAATTTCAGGTAAAATATTTGGAAATTTTGTAAAAATATCTGATGGGCCAAAATGGCCCAAACAGAATATTTCACATTGGTTTCAGGGATTTCGGACAGCAAAGGTTCAAAAAATCATAACTCTCTTATCCGAGATGATTCGAGGGTAACACCGTTAGAAAGGTAATTCGATGCCTTTTAAAGGAAAAATATTAGAAAAATTAAACGAAATAATTTGTGGCTCGAAAATAATTTTTCAACATTGGACTACAGTGCTACAAGAGCAAAAATAGGGGGATTATTCGATATTCCTATTTTTTCAAAGATAGACTCGAGCTTAAGACGTCCGAACATCCACGACAAAGTAACATGGGCTTCACAAGTTCATTCCACAATCTTAGAATGGTCTAGGATGATGAAACAACCTGTTAAACATGTCACCAAAATGAACATGAGACTTAAGATCAAGGTTTAATGCTAAAAAGGATGTCCTTATTTTGAAAAATAAACATATTTCACCAAGAAATCCACAGCTGAAATGTTGATTTACCCCCAAGATTGGGAGACCAATTTAATGAAAGGATTAAGTCCATGCTATTCTTCATCTATTGAAGGTACCATGATCTTAATTTGGGGATTTTTCTAATAATCAGTTTGTAAGAGACAAGCAAGCATTTTAATGGAGATAACATGAACAAAATACAGCAAATACAAAGACAAACATGGATTAAACATGCAAATAAGCAAAGTGACACTTTAACATGGAAATGGGTGACATAAATGTAAGAAGATGACAAATAAGGTGCATAGAGATGATATAAACATGTTTATACAAAGGAGTGGATGTTGGAGTTGTCAAGACAGCATTTTTATTTTGTGAGCTTCCTTAAAACACAAGCAAAATGTTTGAACATATCTAAGACATGTCAAGTGACCACTTAAATATGTAATGAATATGTGAATATGGAAAAAAAATGGCAAAGGATGCATGAACAGAGGCTGTGTACTGATGAAAATAGAGCATGGTGAGTTTATGTATCTAATAACATCAAGGTGTCAAGAGCGTCACCAAGATCCTAAGACTACCACAACCAAGGCAACAAAGATGCATGGGAGTATTAGGAGGATCATGGCAACATGAAAGGTTCACTAAAATGAAATGGATGATCAAAACAGAAAATACATGGGACAAGGTTAAAAATATGCTAGCAAAGGCTTGAAGTTTCTTCCTTCTTTAAAGCAATGACTTTAAGTTCAGTTTCTTCCTTTTTTTTGCTATTATTTAGCAAGAAAAGGATGAAAGGAAGAAGTTTTCGGATAATATGGTTGCTAATAGGGTGTTTTAAGGATGAAAATGTATGAAAGGTTGAGTTTTTGCAAGTATTCTAGTAGTGTTTTGGGGGAGCTATGGGAATAGAGGTTGGTTGAGGGTGAAAGGCAATAGAATAATGTTTTGGTGAGTTTTTGAAGCTAAAGTGGTTGGAGAATTTATGGAGATGTATGAAGAGTTTTTCTGGGATTGCCGAAGAGCTTCTTTGATAGTTGAGAGAGTTTTTTTTAGATAATTGGTCCTCTTTTTAATTTTTTGCTTAGCCCTTCCTTTTAAAAGATAATGCAAAGGGCATTTTTGATTTTTTCTACACCAGGGGACATCTTTAGCTGCCATGCTCAGTTGACTCTCTTCTTATTGGTTCTACTATGCTGAAAAAGGAGGTAGAAAGGCTGTGAAAGCCTACGACTAGAGATATGCTTGCCAGACCCTCTTACACCTATATATTCTATGAAAGTGACCTTTGTCATTAATTGTTTAGACTCCCAAAATTTGTTAAAATCCACTAATGAAGCCATAATTGAGGTTTGCAATGTTTTATGATAGTTCCTTGGTGCAAAAACATGTTTAAATTAGGTTTTCAAAGGCTAAAAAATGGCTTAAACTAGGTAAAAATGCCTTGGTGTATCAATACAAAACATGTCATATTGATACACAAGGTACTTTTTACTCCTGAGTATCGATACAATGAGTTATGTATTGATACTAAGAGCAAAAAATGTTTCCAGTCTTGAGACTTAAGGCCAGTATCGATGCTCATGCTTATGTATCGATACATTTTATCAAAAATCATAACTTTAGCTGCTGCCAAGGTCTGTATCGATACAAACATGCCAGTTATCGATAACACACCTTGAGTATCGATACCAAACCCTTTTTATCGATACTACATGTGAAAATTCAAGTTTTGCACATCGTAAAGGCCTCGTATCAATACTTGCACCCCACTATAACTTGTATATACTTGTGGCCTCCTGAGTTACTTTAATTTGGTCATAAACAATAGGAAATTGATTTGTGTATTCATTTGAATAACTTTGGTGACACCATGAAAAGTGGCCTTTGATGCCTCATTTTTACATTTTCTTTAATATGACCCATAGACATTTTAGACCTTCCCAAAAAAATTTTCCACTTGATGCTATGTCACCTAATAGTGCTTAGCGACACGGCGCCTGAAAGTTGTCCCCTAGCTTTTATTTCTATTTTTTGATTTTATCATCTTTTACATAATTACTAGGATGCCAAAAATTGGTCCAAATAAAATAAGGTGTCTATAGTATTGTTTTATCTTGACCAACCCCTTTTTGACTCAAGTTTCACACTAGTCACCTAGCATTGGCCAAAGTTGGTTCATATGGTTCTATCCTGCCTAACCTTTTTTTGATTTAGGTTTCACCTTGGTCACCAAAGTTGGTCCATATGGCTTTATCTCAGCCAACCTTTTTTAGACTTAGGTTTCACCCTGGTCACCCAAAGTTGGTTCGTATGGTATCATCATGAGCAACCCTTTTTGACTTAGTTTTATCCTAGTCACCGTTAGTTGGTTTATATGGTTTCATCCTAGGTAACTCTTTTTTTGACTTTAGTTTCACTCTAGTCTGCCACCCACCTTAATGTAGGTTTTGCAGTTGGCTATTTTATTTCATTTTAATGTATAAATTTTATTTAGTTTTGTTTTTCAAAATCTTTTAACTTGAACAAAATCATTTCTATTTGATCTTTGTTGTATTCCTGATGTTCAACAACAAGCAAAGATGGGCAGCTATAGACATCTAATTTCATCTGAGAGTATTAAATATCCGAGAATGAGAATCTGATGGCCACCTTTGTAGAGGTTGATCTCCTCTGAGTAAATAGGGCATTTTTAGGACTAGTTTAGTCATATTTAAATGGTTGCATATGCAAATTATTGAAAAAATGGAGTTTTAAGGGCAATCTCGAATAAAAAGGACGAATATTCAAGAGAAAAATCAATTTTTAAGTATTTTCTTATCAAATTATGGAAATTTATTCTTGCAAATGATATCATGATCAAATTTTCTAATTTTATGAATTTTTTGAGATTTTTTTTTTGCAAAATTTAGGAAGTTAATCGTCGTATATTTTTACTGATACATGTGCAGTATTTACGCCAATATTTACTTTAACAAATAAAAAATATTTAGAAAAATCTATATTTGCATTTTATACCATTAGGTATTAAGTTATCAAATTTATAAATTAATTTTGAATTTTTCACTATATTGCAAACTCTTAGTTGTGAAATTTTTTGAGTGAAATTTGTTACAAAATTCATGTATCTTTATTATTTCTAAAAATTGATATTATGAGAAAGGCATTAAATTTAGTTCATTCTCCTTAAAATTAGAATTATTTTTGAATTTTTTTTGTTTTTAATGTACCGAGTTTTTTACTCTGTAAAATTTTTTGGTTTGATTTTTTTTAAGTTTAAAATTTTTAAAATTCATCAAATATTTTTATTAAATTCATGTTAAATTAATTTTTCAAACTCTAATTTATTTTACTGTAAAGATTTTTTTTGTAAAATTTTATGACTTTAGAATTTCCAATCAAGATTTTCTTATTATTGTGATTTTTTTTCATTTCTAAAATTTTGTTTATTTTTATTAATTTTAATTTTACTTTTGGATTTTTACAAGCTAATTTCATAGTAACTAGTTTAGTTGGATTTCAAATTTCCTTTAACCAATTTAGTTTAATTTTAAATATCCAATGAGTTGATCTATCTTGAATATCATCAAAATGATGAATCATATGTGATGACTAGGCTAACAGTACATCGAAATTTAATGCACTTGTATCTCTGATTATAATTATTAAGAAAAAAATAAAAATCATGGAAAAAATTAATTATAATTTTGGTCCAAGGGGATATTTTATCCCGTTGGCCAAACCTCCCCTTTATAAATAGGGGGAGGATAGTTTATTTGAGGGCTAGTGGCATTGAGAAAAAAGCACTAAAAACACTAAGCGTTTTAAGTTTCAAAGCTTTCAAAGGTATATCTTCTTCTAAAATCTTCAGTTTTTTTTATTTCATTCATTTTTCTTCCTTTTAGTGAGCCAAAATCATGCTTAAGCTCATGAATTTTAATTCAACTTGAAAAGATAAGCTTAATGGATATAAACTATTTTCTTTGATTTAATTGTTATGTTTGATTATTATTAATAATAGTTTAATTTTGTTCATGGAATATGTTGTTTGTTGATACGATATTGATTTTGATGATATGATTTTGATTTTGTCATATATAAATGTTCATGTTAATACCATTTTACTTCGTATTTTCTTGTCAATATGTTGGAAAAACACATATATATATTTATTTTTCTTGATTTCTTACATGATGATGTTGATTAATGCTCGATAAAGCTAGGGTATATGATTATTGAGTTGGAAAAATTTTATTTGGTGGGTAATTTGATGTTGACCAAACCTAATGTATGTGTACATGATAATTTTTTTCACTATTTGGTAAATACGAAAATTATAAGGACTAAATTGTAAAAATAAAAAGTTTTGTTTCAAGGCCCGTAGACCATTAAGGGAGTTTTTCATGTGTATTTAGAATATTTGAATGTGGTTCATATAATTTTAACCTTTTAGGGCCCATTATAATGTTAGAAAGTTTAAAGGTTTATTTGCAAATGCTAAAAAATTTGTTCTAAGGCCAAGGTAATTGGTCGAACCTTCCTTGTAATTTTTAGAAGTGAACTTTGTGTTGATTTTGATATATTTAATACCGCGTTTTAATTATGTAAGGACCAATTTACAAATTTTAAGAAGTTTAGGGACATTAGGAAAACCTAGCATTTTAGGTCAAAATGGACATTTCTAACATTAAAATTCCCCACTTAAGGCATTTTGATTATTTTAGCATTTCTCCAATCCTTCGAAGGTGGAGCATATCAAAAAAACTTTTGTAGTCTTCTAGTTCTCCAAAAGGGTATGAAATGTAATTTTGAAAAAAAAGGGGCTTAATTAACATTTTTGCATTTTAGGTTACCTTAATATCCAAATTACCCATTTAGGGTAAAAACATCATTTATTACCATTTTTATGGCCTTGAGGGTCATTGAGATGCTTTCAATATAAAGGTAGTCTCTAAGGGTATTTTAGTAATTTTTTAGAAAACTAAGTTCGATGTAGTCATCAGGATGCTTTTATGCCAAAGGTGTGTATTTAGGATAAGCTCACCCTTCTATTATCATTTTTGAGTCTTTTAAGGTTCCTAAGATATTTTCATATTGAAGGTATACTCTAAGGGTACTATGGTAATTTTGCATTAGAGCCAAGTCCTATATGATTTCTGGGTTCATGTTAAAGGTACACATTAGGAATAGATTCTTCATTTTAGAGTATTTTCAAGTCCGTTAGAGTTATTGCAATACTTTCATATCAAAGGTATACATTAGGAATAGATTCTTTATTTTAGATTCTTTATTTTAGAGTATTTTCAAATCCATTAGAGTTATTGCAATACTTTCATATCAAAGGTACACATTAGGAATAAATTCTTTATTTTAGAGTCAAAGGTACACATTATTGCGATACTTTTATGTCAAAGGTATACCCTAATAGCATTAAAAACAAGTCATTTAAAGTTACTAGAATACTTTCAAGTCAGAGCTACTTAGAGGACATTGTGATCTTATCAAACAAATTTGAGTTCTAAGAATCGAGTTTCAAAACTTTTTGTTTAAACCAGGTCTTAGTATAATTTTTCTATTAATATTCTTAATAAAATCAAAATTTTTAGAAAATTAAAGAAATACCTTTAAGTTAAAATAATACATGGACTTTCTCTTAGAATGTGAATGGGTTCTATGAATTATTTTAATAGCAAGATATCTTTTTTAAAATGAAAATTAGGATTTTTCAAATCTTATGAAACAAAACCTCTTGTATTTTTTCTGCCCTTTAGTTAGGTACATGAGATGTTTTGATTTTTAAATAAAACCTTTCATGTTCTTTCAGTCCTCATATGGGATGTGGAAGATATCTTGACCTTTCGTGTTCCTCTAGCTCTTCAGTGGGATGCAGAAAATTTGATTTTCAAAAACATTAAAAACCTAATTTTCATACAGAATAACAAAACTAGAATATTATTTTAATACATGGAATTATAATTAAATATCAAATAATGGAATCAAATAAAAATTAAAATTTAAGTTAACATGTAATTAATAAGGTATCAATTTTTGTGCATCATGAAAGGGATCAATTTTACTTGTGATTGTAACCAACTCCTGAGCCATTTCATGCGAACTTCAGTATTATCACAGATCTGCAAATTTATTCTTTTTGGTTTTGTAACCTTTGACATACTAATTTCGATAGGTGACCAATCTTACATTGCCAAAATAGATTGGTGCAACTCCAAATAAATAATGACTTGTTAATGACTATTTATGGTTAAATTGAATGAGTGACTCACCTCGACAACCTAGTCCTAGATGTAGACACCTTATTTTGTCTGGGCTAATTTTTAGCAATCTGGAGCATGGACGTAAGAAGGGGCGATGAACGTCACCTAGCAAAAAAGTATTTTGAGGAGGTTAAGAAGGCCTAGGGATCATATCAAAGGTAAATGCAAAGTATGGCATCAAATGACATAGTTCAGGGTATCCAGGGATAAAAGATATGAGAAAATTCACAATTTTACTTGAATGTATTGATACATGGTTCTCACGTATCGATACAATGCTCCAACGATCCAAAAAATTGAAATATCCCTATTTGTATCGATACATAAGCCTCTATATCGATATAGGACTTCATGTATCAATACTAGGCCATTCCAAGACCAAAACATGCATTCTGTAAAAAAATGTATTGATACATATCAATATGTATCGGTACAGTGGTTCATAGTATCGATACAAAGGTTCATTGTATCGAGACAATGATTATTGTATCAATACCATCAAGGTTTTTAGACCAAATGTATCGAAACATTATGCAATATATCGATACATGCAGGCCATTTTCACAGTCTGGGCATTTTTTACTCATCCACCATTGATTCAAAACTCAATTTTAACTCATTTCTTTGCATCAAAAAAGATTAAAACACATATCAAATTACGAATTTAGACTTTTGAATTAATCATAACATTTTTTTGAAGTCTAAATTGGATAAAAAAAGGTCAACATCACATGATCACCTTACTCCCTAGCTTGTTAACCAATATCACCATCAGCCACCCTATTCGTTGGAAAATCATTTCAGCATTTAAACCAGCCACCCTATGCCCATCACATTGGCAGCAAGTTGCTCCCTACAGCCACCCTATAGCCAACATGCTGACATCACCTTGTCCCCTTTGAGAAATGGCCAAAAACACCTCCAATCTAGCTCCAAAATGCTGGTATAAAGGGACCACTTCTATCTCAGCTAAAAAAGGTTAGATTCCAGCTCATTTTCACTTCCAAAACACATTTACATATCAAAAAAAAATCCCGTAGCTCTTTACTCAGCACCCAAAAATAGTCCCAAAACACTCACTTTCAACCACTATACATTTTGAAAATAACCCTCATCCATACCATAACTAAAACCTCATTGTTTCTCTGTTTTTCTTGCTTATTAACAACAAGGAAGAGAGGGAAATTCAAGCCATCTCCGCTGCTCCAACTGTTTGGCCAAAAAGTGAAGTTTTATTGGTATAACTTCTCACTTTATCACTTTCATTTTTTGTTTTTAGCATCTTCATCATTTTAGTGAGCTCTCCATGTTTCCATCACCCTCTTAGGATTATCATGCATTATTGTGGC
>JBBYHM010100169.1:0-41513 GCA_038381775.1 Adansonia rubrostipa | reverse complement strand
AAGATGCTTAGAATAATGAACTTTAATGCCTATAATGATGGAGTGAAAAAAATAGGGTATCTATAGCTGCATTTTTTGCCATTATTGAGCATTAGGAATAAGGCAAAGACAAATAAACGCCATTTTGTTTAAGGTAGGATAATGTTTCTTAAAGCCTACAAAAATGAAATTTAATTTTATCATGATGATCATTATATATTGGCGGTAATTATGATGAAAGTCTAAATATGTTTTTGTAAGGTTTGACCTCCCTACTAGGTTTTTGGAATCTTTCCCTAAGTTTAACCTCTCTAGATAGGCACTAGCTAATGTGTACTTTTACTCGATAGCTGCCCAGTTCTTTGTGGATAAACTAGATTAGTGCCTAACTCTTTGTGGATAGACTTGATTGGTGCTTGGCTCTTTGTATATAGACTCGATTGGTGCTGACTCTTTGTGGATAGACTCAATTGGTGCCTAGCTCTTTACAAACAAACTTAATTGGTGCTTAACTCTTTGTCTACATACTCAACTGACATTCAGTTCTTTATGGACTAAAGGAAAAAGGCATCCAACTTTTTGTGTACTAAAGGGAGAAAAAGGCATCCAGCTTTTTATGGACTAAAAAAAAAACGTCCAGCTCTTTGTGGACTAAAAGGGAAAAAATACCCTATTCTTTATGGAAAAATATGCCCAATTCTTTGTAGACTAAAGGGAAAAAGCCATCCAGCCTTTTGTGGATGAAAGGAAAAAATGCATCTAGCTTTTTGTGGACTAAAAAGGAAATGGCGCCTAGGTTTTTATAGACTAAAAGCAAAAATAGTGTCAGCACTTTATGGACTAAAGAGGAAAAAAGACATCCAACTCGTTATGGACTAAAAGGGAAAATATGCCTAACTTTTTGTGTACTAAAGAGAAAAAAGGCATCTAGCTCTTTAGGGACTAGATAGAAAAAAAAGGCATCCAATTTTTTATAGATTAAAACAAAAAAAAGGGATTTAGTTTTTTATGCACTGAAAGGAAAATGCGACTAGGTTTTTGTAGACAAAAAGAAAAAGTGTCCAGCTTTTTATGAACTAAAAGGAAAAAATGTGTCCAACTCTTTCTGAACTAAAAAGGAAAAGGTGCCCAACTCTTTATAGACCAAAAGGTAAATAAGGCATCTAGGTTTTTGTGGATAAAAAGGGAAAACGCATTTTGTGGACTAAAAGAAAGAAAAGGCAACCATCTCTTTGTGGATTAAAAGGGACGAAGCTTCTATCTTTTTGTAGACTAAACGATATGAGTTTTGGTACCTTCCTAGATGGCTTTTCAATTTGCAAGTTCATGAGGTTAGTGATCTTACCTAGAGACTGTTGAGGTTTTCTAAACATAAGAATTTATACCTGAGGTTCTTTGCTACTTTTAATTCTATGAGGCTAGAATTTGTACCTAAAGGATGTTAATTATTGTATGAATGATGCATGAGGATGCAAATGCATGTTTAAGTGATGCAAATGTGATGATATTTAAAAGCTTAATTTCGTAATCATTTTAGGCTTTTTAATTATTTTATTCTTCCATAGGTTTGATAGGTTGATCTCTTATCTCAGAATTCACCAACTTTTTTTCTAGATTTCCTTGTTTTTAAAAGGTATGGATGGCCAGTGATTGTGAAAGAAAAGTTTAGAGCTTAAGTGGCTCATGGGGACTTTTTTTTTGAGTTAAGCTTGCTAGCAAGTATGGAGGATTATTTTGTCAATTCTAATTCAGAGGGTGTCTTTGGTTGTCCAAGTGGATAGATCTAAATCCTAGGTTTTGAAAACAAGTGGGAAAGGATTTTTTTTCCTTTACTTTTAGGCTAGGGTTTACTGAAGAGTGGGTTGTAAGCATGTTTTAGGATGTGAAGGTCTACGGGTAATATTGACTATGTTAAGGCTTATTATTGATCTTTAGACATAAAACAAAATTCTTACAAAGCTTTCATCTTTCAAAGTAATGTTAGTAAATCCTGTTATCAGTTTTGTTCATTTGTCAAGCATTATCAATTAAGTGATAAACATGATGCTACAGGGGATGCAAGAGTTACAAAAGGTTTTTGCAAGAAATCAAGTAATTACATTTCATTTAAATGAAAAAGGGAATAAGTTATGACAAATTCTGAGATCATGAAAGATTTTAAGATACAAAATAATTAAGAATGGTTTTTCTAGTTATTAGCTCCTAATACTAATGCCTTTCATTATGTGCTTTTGAAGATCTTTCTTAAGTAATCAATCTTTTTAGTGTTAGTCAACTCATGAGAAGATTCTTTGGATTGCCCCTTGGTGGGATGGTTGCCTTAAGGTTCAATAGACAACATTTTTTAGGCATCAACGAGAATGAGATTTGGTAGAGTAGATCAGCATAGAATAGGTTGGTCAAGTTATGATTTGGTGTTTTAGTTAAAAAAGGGTGGATTCAGATTAAGTTAAATTTTAGGGAGAGTTTTGTCCCTTACACTTGTTTTTTAAGGTTTTCAACCTAAGTGGGTTTGTTTTCGTAGACACTTTTTTCTTTTGTTTTAAAAGAAGAATAAGTTGCCCTTTTGGGTTTCAAGCTAGAATCCATTTAGGTGTAGTATTTCTTGACAGAATCAAAATTGACAAGATTGGGCAAATCACTATTGTCCATCTCAGTTAAGATTGAGGCTTCTCTAGAATATAATACATATGACCTTTCTTAATTTGGGGTCCATTTTCCTTAAGCATCTTCATGAATCGGAAGGGTTTTTTTGAGCACTAGGTCACCTTCTCACAATTAATAAATATGGGCCTTTTTGTTATAGGCTCTGATCATGTGCTTTTGATACATTTGTCCATGATAGATGATTTTCATGTTTTTTCTCCTCAATAGGATTCAGCTATTTGTATCGATTTTTTACCCATTCAGTTTCTTCAAGTTGTAATTCCATCAAGACCTTGAATAAAAAGGTTTTGACCTTGACAGGTAGAACAACCTTTATGCTGTAAATAAAGGAAAATGGGGTGGCACTCGTGAAAGTTTGAACAACTGTGTGAATAGGTAGGTAGTGCAAAAGGTAATTTTTCATGTTGATCTTTGTATGTCTTAGCCATTTTTTGACTATTTTCTTAACATTCTTATTGGCTGCACTAACTGCCCTATTCATTTTCAGATGATAGGGCACTGACTTTTGATGTTAAATTTTAAATTAAGAACTGATTGATTGCATCATCTTGTTTTTCAAGTTACTTAAGAAATCCTTATCTATGGATGATGTCTTGTTTTTAAATTTGCCCACAAAAGATTTAGTGATATTGGCGTAAGAAGCCATATCTGCCCACTTGGTGAAATAATCAATAGAGACCAACATGAAGTAGTGCCTCTTAAAAGCCTTAAAGGTGATCCGTCCGATTATTTCCATGCTCTACATAAAAAAGGCCATAAGGTGATGGTAGGACATGGATTTTATTCAGGTAGATTTAGCCACTTTCAAGCATGGTCAATGCAATCTTTCTTAAGAGTCAACTAATAATAGCCTAATCGCATAACTTTTCTTGCTATTTGGTGTCCATTGGCATACGTATCATAGATTCCTTCATGGTCTTCTTTAAGAATTCTTTTAGCTTCAAAGGCACCGACGCACTGGAGTAATACCTGATCCCAGCCTTTCTTGTATAAAATTCCACCATCCAAAATAAAGTTTGCAACTATTCTTCGGATGGTTCTCTTATTAGTTTCTATAGCACATTAAGGGCTTTATTGATCTCTGATGTACCAGAGAATGTCATGATACCATGGTAGGCCATTTTTCTCTTCTTTAACATTCTGACAATATGCAAGAGCTGTAAACATGCTCATCTATATGGGAGCAACATTTGATTCTCGATTAACATTGAATATGGATGACAAGGTGCTAAGGTATTGGTTATTTGGTTCTTTTCACAAGTTAAGTGCTGAAAGTTGATATCATAAATTTTTTTAAGTTCTGATATCAGCTTCCCATAATGAATCATTTTAGTATCGAGTATTTTCCATTCTTCTTTTAGTTTATAAATGGCTAAGGCTGAATTTCTAAATACTTATACGGTCCTAATAACTTTTTCAATGGCGGCTTAGAGTCTTTTGATGCAAGCTTTTTATTTGGATATATTTTGATAGAATCAAAGCTTAATCTTATAGTGAACGAATAGTAGTTTCCATCAAGTGAGTTAAGAATTACCTAATTCTATTCCCCAACATGTTTGAATCTCCATCAAAATACATCCTCCAAGATGAACTACTATCGGATTTGCCTTCTACCTTGGATATGCACACCAAGTTTTTGTCAAAAAATTCAAAGTCCAAAGGTTGACAGTCATCTGTTGTTTCGCTTACCAAAAAGTCTGATATTGTGCTACCCTTGATGGCTTTTTGCTTCACATATATGATGTCATATTCAGAGAGTAAGACTTGCCACCTAGCTAATCTCCTTGACAAAGTAGGGGCCTCATACAAATATTTAATGGGATCAAGGGCGATTAGCCATTAGTAGTGTATAGCATATATTGCCTTCACCTTCGAGCTATCTTGCTAGAACACAATATAACTTCCCCACTATTGAATAGATATTTTTCACACTTCATAAACTTTTTGCTCAAATAGTAGATAGCTTTGTCTTTCTTACTTGACTCATCATATTGACCCAATACACAGCCTATATACTTATTAAAAACTGATAGATACAGGATTAATGATCGACCAAGCACGAGTGGCATAAAAACTAGTCGGTTCCAAAGATAGTGTTTGACTTTAACAAAGGCTTTCTGGCATTCTTTATTTGATTCTCTGCATTTTTGATTTAGCTAAAAGATCGAATCACATTTATCAATAAGCTAAGATATAAATTAGACTATTATTTCAACCTTTCCAAGAAACTCTTAACTTTTTTTTGAGTATGAGGTAGTGGCACATTTTGAATGGCCTTAACTTTGTCTAGATTGACCTTTATTCCTTTTTTGTTCCTAATGAAGCCTAATAGCTTACAAGATGTAACACAGAATGTGTGTTTGGTAGGATTTAGCTTGAGATGGTATTTGCAAAGTCATTTGAAAGTTTTTATAAGTTGGTAACATGTTCACTCTCTTTAAGTGATTTGGCAATCATATCATCCACATAAACCCTTATTTCTTTATGCAGAAGATTATGGAGTAATGTTGCCATTTCCCTTTGATAGGTTGCCTTAGCATTCTTAGGGTCGAAAAGCATTACTTTGTAGCATAAAGTCCTCTACATGGTCATGAAAGTGGTTTTCTCCATGACCTCAACTGCCATTTTAATCTAGTTGTAACCTAAAAATCTATCTATGAAGAAAATAGTGTATTTTTTGTGATGTTATCTACTAGGGTGCCAAGTAAGGCAAAAAAAATTATCTTTCGGACAGGCTTGGTTTAGGTCCCTATAGTTTACACATATTTACACCTTGCCATCCTTTTTAGGCATCGAGACCATATTGGCTACCCATTCAGGATATTTAGCTATTTTGAGAAATACTACCTTAAATTGCTTTTTTACTTCTTCTTTCATTTTTAGAAGTGTCTCCAATTTCATTTTTCTAAGTTTTTGTTGTATGAGCTTCCATTCAAGTTTAAGGGGAAGTTTATGGAGCAAAATGTTGGTGTCTAATCTAGGCATGTCCTGGTAGGACCAAGCAAACACATCCTGATATTCTTGGAGGAGGTTTATCAATCAATTTGAGTTGATAGGTTTATGAACGTTTTAATTTTGACTTCTTTTTTATCTTCTTCCATTCTTAGGTTTACGATTTCAGTGGGTTTTTCATAAAGCGATATCTATTTTTCTTCTTGTTTAATTAATCTTAATAGGTTTTGGGGTATGGGATTCTCTTCAGAATCCCTTTGACACTCGACTTTGTCGACATAGATTGGTTGCTAAAAATTGATATACAGAATCTTAGTATGAATATTCATGCCAGTTTTATGTGAATAACTAAAAATATGGAAAAAGAATAATATAGGCAAAAAAAATGTATACGAAGGTCTAAGAGTTGGCAAGAATTATGAAAATGGACACAAAAGATGAAATACATAATGCTTAGTCATTTTCATTGATAATACTTAATAAAGGGATGCCAATGCAGTGGATCTTGTAGATACTCCATTTTGGCTGGGCCAACATGTAAAGTATCAAAAGTCATCATTCGAGATACCATCGAGGTCATTCGAAGAAGCACAAGTCAAGTTCCCACCATTCTTGACTAAGATAAAGAGTTTAGAGAGTCTTAAATAAGAAAAATCCAATTTTTGTATTTGTGTCTTGATACAAGGGCCCACATGATTCAAATTCCAAGATTTTGCTGCTTGCATCGATACCAAAGCTGTGTTGCATCAATGCAGAGTTATGTTAAAGCTAAAATCATGATTTTTTGCTAACAAGTATCAATACAAAAATGTATGTATCGATACAATGAGTTGGGTATTAATACAAGCATACTAGCATCAATACACTATGCTTTATATAGATACGAAATTCAAGGTATCACTACGTTTTGGGTTTTTTTACTCATTGTATCGATACAAAGCTCAATGTATACATAAGGCTATTTTTGGCCTAATTCGAGGCATTTTTCTTCTTTTCACATCATGACTTCAAATCTCAAATTTGGTCATGACATTGGCCTCAAAAGGCATTCATTATCAAACATAACTTTATATAAATCATGCGGATTTAATTTTTGGGTTCTAAACATTGGATTAACACATTTTGGAAAAGGCCATTAAGCTTGGTATGAGGGTATTTCATGAGAAATCAGATTTTATGAAGGACAAACTTAGGATTACTCATTTAATTAGCTAATGAATATTTTCTTGTTAGGAATACCATAAGAATGAAAGACATTTTAATGTATTTCATTAATTTAAACTGGTTATTTATATATATTCGAGTTATCATTATATATTGCTATTCCATCCTCATTTAAATTTACATGTTAAAGTAAATGTAAACAAATATGGCTTATTGGGTACTTGTGTTTATACTGATAAAATGTTGCATCTAATGGACTTTACATGTGAGAAGACAACATTCTAAGGTAAGTAGTCTAAATCAATAGTTTGTAGTCTATGGAGTTAATGTAAGCAATTAACTCACGCTAGGACTATTATGCCATCTAAATCCAATTGGGAAATGACTTGTCTTGGTCATCTAGCTATTTGACTCCTAAGTAGAGACATAGATATATTACCTAGAGGTGTTGATATATTGGATTGGACCAAAGTCCAATTAGTCCATTAATAAGTCTGTTTACATAGATTCATTCACATTTGATGTTCATTTTGTAATTATCTTAATCCTGAGTAAGTAATTGACTCTATGTTTATAACTGGTATACTTTGACATTCTAAAGGCTAAAGCACTCAAAGTAGTAACCTATTAGACTAGTTTGTTTGGCATATGACATACTCAATGAGAGCTTTATTTATAGATATGGAATCATAGCTCCTATAAAGAGTTAAAGTTATCCTCTTAAAAGGCATTATATGGTAGAATGAAAATGGACGAGGCCTCAATCATTTGTAAGTCAAATGACAAATTGTTCACATGTGGTGAATAATCATTTTCACATGGAAAAGATTATGGAACTTTAAGATAAGTTGATCAAGTAGGTAAAATGGGCTTTTAACCTTAAGTTGATCACGGATACCATATGAGGGTATTAAACAAATGACAAGGTCATTAGACTAAAAGGCTATTTATAAAGCTTACATAATACAATATATAATCTCGAGTGGAGTCTTAGGTCTTTAGTGGTATAACTCTGAGATTAATAATTATGTGATTAATTCGGGATAGAATAATTAAACATAGATTATTGGAGCCTAATTATATATTTCTAATTGGTCCTTCCACTAGCTCAATGCAATTCCTTAATGATTAGTTATTGATTGGAATATTCAAAGATAGAAGATTCTCAATATGGTTAAGTTGTACACCGGATTCACTTTCTTTAAGAGTGTGGGCATTTTCTTTAATAAATAAATGAAAATGATTTTTTTGATATTATTTATTTACAATATATATTTAATTTGATTAAATATTTATTTATACAAGAATTGGTAATTTAAATTAATTATACTTATCTTTTGATAGATACAAAAATTAACTTAAATTAAATAGACATTAGAAATTAATTATTATAAAATTAATGTAATATCTATTAAGATTTGTTTAAATAATTTATTTATAAATTAAATATGGATAATATTCTAAACAAATTAAAAAATGTTTTATTTATGTATTTATTTTAATTTCTAATTAAATTAATTATTTTGTTATAGTTAATTTTATTTTGATAATTGGTGCATAATTATTCTATTCAAATAAAATTGCCATCATTTTATTTCGAATTAGAATTGGAGCTATTGAAAATTATTAGGCTAAACAAAAAGTTAGAATTAATTAATATTCACTTTAAACAGGCTAAATCCCATAAAATAAATTTAGGCCAATATACTATCTATGGACACTAGGTTTTTAGGCCAAACTATAATGGGCATCCATATTAAGGTTGGCACCGCATATGGGTTTTGTGGAATTAATAAAATAATTATTTTATTTAAAAAGTTAAAATTAGTGTTACCTTGTTACCTAATATAAACAAGAGGCTTCTACCTCGGGTTTTTTCATAGACTTTTTGGCTACACTTGGAGGTTTCTAATCACAATATCTTATGATTCTAAACCTGATGGCACAAGATGGTCATTAAGGAGAGTTAAGTCATATGAATTTAAAGTTGACTGAGACAAAGAGTGTCCATACACTTTACGATCCGAGAATCAAAGAATAATGGAAAAAGCTAGTTGGTCGAAGCTTTCACATGGATCTAAGAATTCCTGGATGGCATATTTAGATCTGCAACATAGGTAATTGATTAAGATTGTTTTATTGTATATAACAACACCATTTGGTACAATTAGATTAAAAGTTTTTTAAAAATTTCTCTACGCATCTCATCAATTTTTCTCATAACTGGTGCCCGAGCTAGATCGTAATTATGTTATATATATATATATATATATAACTTTTAATCAAAATTCTCTTTAGATATGTATGGATTTAATTATTAGAGAGTTGGCATTCTAGGATTTCTATTATGTCATTTATCAATATATATATATTATTTTTTGTCGATCATGATCCTTTAATATATTTAGGTTTTTATCATGTTTGCAATTAGATGTGGTCTATCATCACCATATAGGTTTTTTCTACTTTCTTCAAATTTTTATATAAATTGTACATGAAAGATAAAGATCTGAAGACCGTAAATTATTTTTAAATTAACCTGTTTGTTTTCTAATAATTAAAAAGCTACCTGGAATCAATAGCTTTTATCCGAAACCAATACCCTGATGGGGCGCAGATTTCCTGGGTGTAAGTATTCATATTTGAAAACCTTAAAAACCTTAAAACCTTGAAACCCTAACTTAAGGCTACTATGGTACAAACCCTAGTTGCCTAAGTCGCTTAGGGTGCTACTGGGGTGCGAACCCTAGCACCATGCCACACCTAAATGTACAGGGCTTGCGTAGCCTGAAGTTGCAGGGGGCACACCTTGAGGGTGAAGCACACACATCTTAGGGGTACGAGGCACATGCCTTAGGGTGGCCTTTTATGCCACTGGGGCTCAAACCTTGATGACAATTTTAGGCAAATTTAAGGCTTAGTATCTAGGTATCGGGCCTTTGTAGGTAGTGAGAAAAGTCGAGATTCAGATCCAATGGAGTTTTTAGTATTAATTATGGAAAATTCTCATGAGCAATGGATTCGGGCGCATAACTGTTGAAGGATAGATGTTTTTAATCCATGTTTTTTTATTAGGTTATAAAGATAGTTATTTTTAAATATTTTATGGACATAAATAAACAAATTGCATGAATGGAAACCAATGCATGAAGATAGAGCAAAAAGTTCAAGACCCAAAGTATGCTTTGGATAAAAATTTTATAATCTTATTTTTTTCTATTTTCTAGGATGGGACCATAGTTTTGGTTGGTTAAATATTTTTCTATCTATATGTTTTATTGATGGATATATGTATATGATTGATAACATGCCATATAGAATAGGTGAACGCCATTCAAACTTATACTAATCATGCATATTACAACCTTACATGTGTTTTAAAATATTGAGTGGGAGAGGGTTTCAAACAAAACCTATGGCCTCCATTGTTGATCCATATGTGAAAGCATGGTAACACCTTGCACTCGTTCTACCCTGGCTATACCCATCGATAGGTGGTCAACCATCATTGGTATGCTAGATTGGATCTCCTATGTGGAAAATATGCTTAGGCATGTTCTATTCGAGATCATCCCTCGATGACTTGAATAGCGCATGGACCAAGTTTTATAAAAGATAGTTATACACTCAAGATTGGTTCAATAATAACCTCCCTTTAGAGCTCTGTTAGTTAAACTACTGGCCAAATAAATGATTATTAATATATGTCTTAACCTAGAAAGATTCAAGGTAACATATATTAACTAGATAGGATCCATGTTTTTGGCTATTTGAATTATGATCAGTTTACAGTGGCCTCAGACAATAGATGCTAAAAAGTACCACTATAATGCTACATTTTTGTAAAGATTTAATGTAGAAACATATATGTCTATATCTCATTGCTAAATATTTGATTTATATTTGTTTGAGCATGATTTTAATGATTCAAATATATTTATTTTAGGTTAAAATGTCACCGACACCTCTTATTCAAATTTTGATTGATAACAAATTAAATGGAGATAATTTTAAAGACCGAAAATGAAATTTGTTAATCATTCTCAGCTGCGAAAAACACAAGTTTGTACTTCACAAACCTTGGCCACCTGAGCCTCCACATGATGGACTTAATGGATAGACTTTTTCACATTACACTGCAATAACATAGCGTGTTGCTATATGCTAGTTAGCATGTTAAATGCTTTGCAAAAGCAACATGAGAACTATGTCACCACTAGACAAATCATGGATAATTTGGAGGATATGTTTGGAGACCAAGTCAACTTGGCTAGACAATCCATTATTACAAACAACTGTAAGAAAAATTTAGGGATTTTGATAAAGGGTCACATGTTTACGCTTATAGGGTACTTTGCTAAGGCTATTGAAAATGGTGCTAACTTAGAATATAGTACCTAAATTGAGATGGTGTTTAAAACTCTTTCTAGGGATTTTATAGGCTTTTAGATTGTTTATAATTTGGGAAGTAAAGAGTTAGCTTTCATTGAGGTAATGATGGAGTTAAAGGGGTATTAGCTCATGCTCAACGATGGCCACCAACTAAAACTAAAGGCAAATCTAGTTATTGCTTCTAATTATGGTTTCAAGAACAAGAAAAAAAAAGCGAAACTCCAAGAAGCAAGAGGCTTCTAAGTCTTCTATTTTTTTTTCATCGAAGGTAAGAAAAAAATAAAAGCTAGACCCTAAAAAGTCAAAATGGTTCTATTATGGAGAGGCCAATTACTTCAAGAAGACTGGCAAGGAATTCTTAGCTTTTAAGGGTAAGGAAGGTAAGGATTTTCTATACACTAAAGCTTATTTAGTGGAAAATTCAAAAGACACTTGGGTCATTGATTCTAGAGCCATAAATCATGTTTGTGTTTCTTTGTAGGGGTTTAAGGAAACAAGAAGTCTACTAGACAGGAACCTCTCATCAAAGACTGATAATAGAAAGGTGATATTAGAAGAAGTAATAGGAGATGTACATCTTTATTTTGATGAATTTAGATTTATTTTGTTAAAAGACTACTTTTGTGTTCCTAGTTTTAAAAGGAACCTTATTTCAGTTGCTTGTTTAATTAAAGATTCTTATTTAGTTTCTTTTAATAAAACATTAATGATTCATAAAAACAAGTATTTTCTTTGTTCTAGAAGAATGGATGGTAATCTTTACTTGATAAAACCAAATATGTACTCATTGCTAGACATTGTATTAATGAATAATTTTAAAAGGTTGAAAACTTCTCAATCTAATAAGGCATACATTTGCCATTTAAGACTTGGTCATATTAGCCATGAAAGGATTCAAAGATTGGTAAATGATCATCCATTGGAATCCCTAAAGAAAGTACATATTTTCCAATGTGAATCTTGTTTTAAAGGCAAAATAACCAAAAGGTCTTTTGGAATAAAAGGTACTTCCAAAAATTATGCACACTAATGTACGTGGCCACCTAAACATCAAAGCACGATAAGGGTTTGAGTACTATGTATCATTCATAGATGATTACTTAAGGTTTGGATATGTGTACCTGATGCACTACAAGAGCCAAACCTTTGATAAATTCAAAAAGTGTTGTATAGAAGTAGATAAGTAATTGGGTAAATCCATTAAGACACTTCGATGAATTTCTAGGACACCTCATATAAAATGGGATTTTATTCTAATTAGCTACCACAGGAACTCCATAACAAAATAGTGTAGCAGAGATAGAAAATCTAAACCTATTAGATATGGTACAGTTCATGATGTATTATTCGAAACTTCCAATATCCTTTTAGGAATATGCACTGCAAATAGCATGTTACATTCTAAACCAAGTTCCAAGTCAGTTCCTAAAACTCCATATGAATTATGGAGGGGCAAAAAACCATCTCTTAAACATATAAGAATATAGAGGTACCCGACACATGTATTAGATAAGGAAGCAAAGAAGTTAGAATTTTATTCAGAATTATACTTTTTTGTAGGGTATCCTAAGGGAACAAAAGGAGGACTATCTTATAACCTGAAGGAATAGAAAGTCATTGTATCAACCCATGTAACCTTCTTTGAGGAAAATTACATGAATGACTTTAAGCTTCAAAGTAAAGTGGTGCTCAAGGAACTATTTGGAAATAAAGTCATTATTTTTGATCTTGGATTCTCTTCCAAGTTCTAAATAAAGACATGAAAGCAAGCAACCACCCATAGAGATTCGTTGTGCTGGGAAAGTTTCTAAGAAACCTAATTTGGTGAAATTTATCAATCTGAGGCCATGGAACATGAATATGATCCAGTCACCTAAGATGAAGCTATAAGTCATGCTGATTCTAAGCCCTGGCAAAAGGCTATGAACACTGAAATGGATTCTATGAAATCTAATTCATTATGAGAGCTTGTAAACTTTCTCGAAAAGGTAAAACCCATAGGATGTAAGTAGTTTACAAGAGGAAGAGGAATGCTAAAGGAAAAGTCAAAACCTTTAAGGCTAGACTAGTAGCAAAGGGATACACCCAAAAGGTTGGTATGGACTACGATGAAACATTTTTGCCTATTGAGATGTTAAAGTCCATTCGCATACATCAATCTATTCTGCAACTCTTAATTATGAGATCTAGTAAATAGACGTCAAGACTACATTCTTAAATGGCCATCTTGATGAGAGCATCGATATGATGCAACCAGATGGGTTTGTAGTAAAAGGCCAAGAAGCAAAAAATTTGCTAGTTAATTAGATTCATTTATGGATTAAAGCAAGCAACATATTCATGGAACCAAAGTTTACCAAGCAATCAGGGTCTAACAAAATGTTGATGAACTTTTTGTTTACAAACGCATTAAAGAGGGTAAAATAGTCCTTCTATTCTTATATATCAATGACACACTACACATGGAAATGTGTAAGCAATTTGTCATTTGTCAAACTATGTTGTAGCAGTAATTTGACATAAAGGATTTAGGGGAAGCTAATTATGTTCTAAGGATTCATCTCTTTAGAGAACGAAAAAACAAGATGATAGCTTTGTCCCAAACTTTATACATTGACAAAATTATTGAAAGGTTTGCAATAAAGGTTCACAAATGTTTATTGCAGGATTTATTCTTTCATTAATGATTGCCCCTAAGATATTTAAAGAAAGAGAGTGCATTAAGAAAGTCTCTTATGTATCCACTTTGCGTAGTCTTATGTACGTTATGCTTTGCACATGGTTGATATTATAGGTCGATATCAGTTAAACCTTAGTAACAAAAGTTGGCAAGCTATGAACATATACTCAAGTATCTTAGGAGAACGAGGAATTATATTTTGGTATATTCCAAAAGGGACCTAACAACTGTGGGATATACAGATTCAAACTTTCAAACTTGTAAAGATTTAAGGAAAATGACTTTTACCATGTATTTGTCCTAGGAGAAGGTGCCATTGTGTGGAGGAGTGTAAAATAAACTGTACAACTGACTTTAGGATGGAGGCCGAATATGTAGCTGCCTTTAAAGCATCTAAGAAAGTGACTTAGCTTTATAAGTCCATAGAGACCTTAAGGTAATTCCTAGTATGGATAGACCTATTACACTTTATTGTGATAATAGTGCGATAATAAAAAATACCAAGGAATCTAGACACCATAAGAGAACAAAGCATATAAATAAGAAACACCACATTATAATAAAGCTGGTGACGGTAGGAGTTATTGATGTATGCAGAATTGCGTCCAAGGGCAACCTTGCTAATCCTTTTACTAAAACTCTAGTGGCTAGGAGTTTTGAGAAACATAATGAAAGTGTGGGGATGCAAGACAGGACTTATTTACTCCCTTAGGGTAAGTGGGAGATTGTTATGAATGCGCTAAGGATGAAGACATTTTGATGTATATCATTAATTTGAACTAATTATTTATATATATATATATTGGAATTGTCATTATACCATTACGATTTTGTCCACATTTAAATATATGTTCAAGTAAATGCAAGCAAATATGGCTCATTGACTACTTGTGTTTATACCATTAAAATGTTGCATATAATGGACTTTAGATGAAGAAACACAATATTTTAAGATAAATAGCCTAAATTGATAGTCCATAATCTATGGGGTTAATGTGAGCAGTTAACTCATGTTATGACATTCAGTTGTCTAAATCTAATTGAGGAGATGGCTTGTCTTGGTCATCTAGAGCAATTTGACTCATAAATAGAGACATAGATATATTACATAGAGGTGGTGATATATTGGACTAAACCAAAGTGCAATTAGTCCATTAATAAGTCTATTTACATGGATTAATTCACTTTTGATGTTCATTGTATAATTGCTTTAATCTTGAGCAAGTAATTAACTCCATGTGTAAAACTCGTATGCTTTGATGCTCTAAAGGCTAAAGCATCTTGAAGTAGTAAGCTACTAGACTAATTCGTTGGGCATATGACTTATATTTGATGACAGTTTACTTATAGACAAGGAATTATACCTCCCATAAAAAGTTAAGGCTATCCTTCTAAAAGGACTTTTACAGTTTAGTGAAAATGAATGAGTCCTGATCATTTGTATGTCAAATGATAAATTGTTCACGTGTGGTGAATAATCATTTTCACATGGAAAGTATAATGGGACTTGAAGATAACGTGATCAAGTAGGTAAAATGGACTTTTAACTTTAAGTTATTCATGGATATCATACGAGGATATTAAACAAATGACAAAGTCATTAAACTAAAAGGCTATTTATAAAGCTTACATAATATGGTAAATAATTATAAGTGTAGTCTTAGGTCTTTAGTGGTACTACTCTGAGATTAATAATTATGTGATTAATTAGTTGAGATAGAATAATTAATATATAGAGTGTTGGAGCCTAATTATATATGTCCAGTTGGTCCGACCACTAGTTCAATATAATTCCTTAATGGTTAGTTATTAATCAGAGCATCCAGAAGTAGAAGATTCTCAATATGGTGAAATTGTACACTAGATTCACTCACTTCAGCAGTGTAGGAATTTTCTTCAGTAAATAAATGAAAATAATTTTTTTGGTATTGTTTATTTAGAATATATATATTTGATTTGATTAAATATTTACTTAGACAAGAATTAGTAATTTAAATTAATTATATTTATCTTTTGATAAATATAAGAATTAATTTAAATTAAATAGATTTAATATCTATTAAGACTTGTTTAAAATTTTATTTAGAAATTAAATATGAACAACATTCTAAATAAATTAAAATTTTATTTATTTTGATTTATGACTAAATTAATTATTTTATTATAGTTAAATTTATTTTGATAATTAGTATATAATTAGTCTATTCAAATAAAATTGCTATAATTTATTTCGAATTAGAATTGAAGTTATAAAAATTGTTGGGCTAAATAAAATTAACAGTTTAATCAAAATTAATTAAAATTCAGATTAAACAAGCTAAATTCCATAAAATAAATTTAGGCAAAAATATTGTTTATGGATACTAGGGTTTAGGCCAAATTATAGTGGGCACCCATACTAGGGTTGACATTAATAGAATAATTATTTTAATTAAAAAATTAAAATTAGGGCTACCTTGTTGCTTGACATAAATAAGAGGCTTGTGCCAGGAGTTTTTTCTTAGACTTTGTGGCCACACCTAGAGGTTTCTATTCACAATATCTCGTGCTTCTAAACCTCATGGCACAAGTGGGTTGTCATAATGTAGCTTGGATGTGAATCCTGACCAAGCCCGACTTAAACAGCCCTTGACTATATAAGTGGTGATATATCATTATTTCAAAACTATTTACTCCTCTCTTTTTTTTTGGCCATATCGATATTAATATTCTCTTATTTCTAGGGACTTCGTAGTTAAGATAAATCGTTCACCCATCTTAACCCTAAATAGTCATCACCAAATGACCATTTGTTTGAAGTCACCACCAATCTATTTTAGCCAAATGAGATTGGTCACCTGTTAGAATTAATGC
Source organism: Adansonia rubrostipa (assembly GCA_038381775.1). NCBI lineage: Eukaryota > Viridiplantae > Streptophyta > Magnoliopsida > Malvales > Malvaceae > Adansonia > Adansonia rubrostipa. Next base: position 24,826 of record JBBYHM010100169.1, on the reverse strand, counting down.
TTTAAGGGTCACGAGACCTTAAAGATAAATTGCATGGTCTACAAAGTACCAGAGATCATTTTTAAGGGTTTGGGAGTTAGTTACAACCACATGTAAGGATCGACCCTCTCGTGGTGCCTAAAATTGGTACCTTATTGATCATGGTTAATTTGAACTTTAATTTTTTTCTGGCTTCAATATGCAGTACATAATTACAATTCCTGTATTGTTAAAATAAGATTTTATTATTCCATGAGAGAAAATCGAGGTTTTGCATTTTGAAAATCAAAATGTCTTATGCACCCTACCAAAAAACCAATGGGGCACGAAAGTTTTTATTATTCCCTTTTATATCCCAATGAAAAACCAAAGGAACATAAAAGGTTCTAAAAAATCAAAATGTCTTTCACATCCTACTGGAGTACCTAGTAAAATGTGAAAGGTTTTTATTTGTATAAAATTCCCAATTTTTATTTTGAAAAGGGTATCTTGTCATTAGAATGATTCATAAAACCCCTATCACATATGGGTGGGAAGAGTTTCAAGGATCACTTTAACTCCGAGACAATGCCTTTATTTTACGAAGACATACGAATTTTATTTGAAAAAAATAAAAGACCAATGACTTGGTCTAGACACTAAAGTACTAATTCGAATCTAAGGACTAAAAAGATAAAAGACTAACGAACCTATCCTTAAAGTATACGTTCGGCATAGAAACACTTGGTGGTTACTTAAGACTAGGTTTTAAGAATAATTAAAATATCCTTAAGACTTACCATTGACACTAAGGCACCTGGTAACTACTTAGGATTTGGGTTCCAAAGAAAATTAAAATATTCCTAAGGCTTACCATCGACAATAAGGCACCTGGTAAGGAAAATTACGAAAATGTGCCTTGAGTATACCTTCAACATGAAAATACCTTGGTACCCCTAATGGACTTAACAATGACCTAAAAAGGCTAGATGAACCCTAAACATTCAGCTTTGGCATAAAAGTATCCAGTAAGGAAAATTATAAAAATGCCTCTGGGATATACCTTCGACGTGAGAGTATCCTGGCACCCCTAATGGACTCGAAAGGACGAGCAATGATGATTCTTACTTAAATGGATCATTTAGATTACAAAAGTGACCTAAAGTATGAAAATTGCTCATGGGTCCCTAAATTTCTCAAAATTGAATATTAGTCCTTAATTTGTTAATAATGCTAAAAACATTTTTTAAAAAAAAATACCTGAAATGGGTGATTTTAATTTTAAAATAACCTAACACGTGAAAATACCATTTAAGTCCCTAAATTTTCAAAAATTGCATTTCGTACCATAACGGGTAATGAAAAGAATAGGAAACGTTTTAATATTTTTAGCACCCCACCAGAGAACCACTTGAATGCTAAAAATATTTGAAAATATTCTAAGGGAGTGATTTCATGCTAGAGATAACTAGTTTAGCCGAAAAATGCTAGATTTCCCTAGTGGTCCCTAAGCTTCCCTAAAATTACAAGTTGGCCTCAACATGATTAAAATATAAAATTAAGCATTAAATAAATCAAAATAACCATAAAAAATCGCATAAAAAATTACAAGCAAGATTCGGTCACTTTTTTTTACTCTTAGGGTAAAATTTTCAATTTATTACCTTTATTATTTTATTTTATTATTTTTTTCATTCCGTACCTTAATGGAGAACGAAAAAATATATGAAAAGTTTTAAAGACTTTTATACCCCCTACAGATAACCATGGGAATATTAAAAGCCAAAAATATGGTTAAAAATTTGATTTTATTTTTAAAACTTAAAATTTGCTATTTGGTCCCTTTATTTTTACATTTTCTTTCAATTAAGTCAGCATATGATTATGCATCTCTAAAATCATTTTATCATGTAAAAAAATATATGCAAACATTTACAATATGCCATGTGCAATATTAGGACCAACACAATACACCCAAAATTACAATTTTACTATACCTTGCAAACTAACCCCTAAACTTTTAGACATTTGCAATCTAGTCCTTAATCAACCAAAACCATCATGAAAACACATCATTAAGGCATGAAATCAGCAGCAAAACATGGCAAAAATACTCATTAAGATTCGGCCAAACACGTGATTTTTTAGAACAAAAATTTTCCATTTTTTTCGATTTGGTTCCTAAGTATAACATTTGTTACAAAATGATATATTAATATCAATTCTAAGCTAAAGCTAACCAAAACCATCATCGTCCACTAAAGATTAGGTTTGGCCAATGTGGGATTCATCAAGCAAACAAAATTTTCACGATGGAAAAACAAGTAAAACACATTTATACACCATTTTCATGCATAAAAACACAAACTTTCAAACATATAACAGCCAAGTTACCACAAATCAAGCAAGATAACATATATACATGTGATATTACAACAAAATGAACATGAAATCAGCAAGAAATAGGAAGGAAGAAGGTGAATACCTTGGCTGAAAATCAAAGGAGCAAGAGTTTATCTTATTTTTATTTTTTTATTTTTTTCTTTTCTCTTTTTTTTTTCTTTCTGTTTCTCTTTAATTTTTTCCTCTCTTCCCCTTAAAACTCCTTAATGAAGAAAACTGTCCTCATTTATAAAGGAAGGGGTGGCAATATTGCTGCCCAAATAGAGTGGCCGAATGGCCCTCTTTTCTTTTTTTTTTTTTTGTTTATTTGATGTGAAGATGGCTTGCTAGGTTGGATAACCATAATTGTTGTCATAGGCCCATGATCTTGTCACCTTGCCTTACAAGCCACTCTATTATCAAACTCATGATGAATTTGATCAGCTCATGTAATGGGTAATTGGGATGTAACTAACTTGGTTAGAAAGTAATTGGATGAGAAAACAAGCTAGTTAGCATGTAAGTAGTTGGAAAAAGTAAATAAAATGAAATAAAATAAAATAAAATTTTCAAAAATAAAAATAAAACTGGAATTAATGTTAATTGATAATAGACAAAATTTTGGAACTTAAAAGGTGCAAAGGATCTTGGTTGGAAGTTAAAAACTGATAAAATTTTACGAGAAATGTCTTAGTGTAGGAAAATTGACATATAAAAAAAATTCAAAACCCATGAAATAAATTAAAATTTTCAAAACTGCTTTAATGGTAGTTAAATGACAATATTAGATGAATTTTAAAAATTTTAAACTGAAGAAAAGTCCCCCGAAAACATTTATGAAATAGAAAACTTGATTTTTCGAAAATGGGAAAAGTTGAAGAAAAAAATCAAAACTCATAAAAATGAATGATTTTTTTAAAAATGAATTAAGGTGAATCAAATAATAATATTTGATGAATTTTAAAAATCATAAACCAAGAAAAATCACCTCAAAAACATTTACGGAGTAGAAAACTTCGTATTTTAAAAACATGGGAGTTTCAAGAAAAAAATTCAAAACTCATGGAAATAAATGAATTTTCCAAAACTAATTTAATGTGAATCAAACAATAATATTGGATGAATTTTGTTGTTTGAAACTTGAGAGGATTCCACCGAAAATTTTATGAGTAAAGAAAAACTCGTATTTTAATATCTAAAAAAATTACAAAATTTCATTGACATTAAAGTAAAACAAATTCAAGATCACATATTATTCAAAACATTAATCTCTAAGATGAAGAAAATGAACTTATAAAATTTTAAAAATAAATCAACAAGAACCCAAAGTAAAATTCACGAGCATGATGCTCGTAAGAGTACAAAATTAAAAATTAATTTATAAAATTTATAGTTTGACACTTCATGGTAGAAATGCCGATAGATATTTTTCCTTGAATATTTATGATTTTTTTAGGGTGAGAATCGGCATAAAACCATACCGGTGTCGGTAAAAATATTTGACCATCAATTTCCTAATTTTTTCAAAAAAATCTCAGGAAATTCTTAAAAATAAAAAAATTAATCGTGAGATCATCCGCAGAGGTAATTTCCAAATTTTGTCAAGAACTTGTTGAAAAACAAAAATTTTTCCTTTGCAGATTCATTTTTTTTACCTGAGAAAATTGATTTTTCCAATATGTGTATATATGGTTATTTACATATGTCTGATTAAAATTACAAAAATGTGAAACTACTCTGGTGCAAGTTGACCTCCATCAGAGTGGCCACTACATTTTCATTCTCAAATACTTAGGACTTTCATGGACAGATAGCTCGAACGAAATTAGGTGTCTATAGTTGCCTGTCTTTGTCTGTTGCTGAGAATCAAGAATAAGACAAAGACCAAATAGACACAATTTCATCTAGGCCACAAAGTACTAGAAAAATGAGATATAAACATATTTATTAGAGCTTACTGATTAGAAGGGGAACTTTCAACCTATAGTGAAGTTAACATTGAAAATGAGTTAGTCGAGTTGAAAATGCACAAACTAACCAGTAAGATAATTTGATTGAGACTAAGCAGTCAGGTTAACAACTAAAAGGAGTTACCCTAGACTAAGTCGACGGGTAGATAAATGATACAAAGGTAATACCTAAGGTTAAACATAACAAGGTTGACCAAGGTTGAACCATTACGTCGAACAAGATACAAAAGGGAGTTTGACCAAGGTAAAACCATCATGTCAAACGATAGTGAAAGGAAGTTTGTCCAGGGCTAAACCATTACATCAAACAAAATGAAAAGGGGATTTGACCAAGGCTAAACCATTACATCAAATGAAATAACAAAGGAGTCTAACCAGGGCTAAACCATCGCAGAGGTAATTCTAAATTTTGTCAAGAACTTGTTAAAAAACAAAAATTTTTCCTTTGCAGATTCATCTTTTTTACCTGAGAAAATTGATTTTTCCAATATGTGTATATATGGTTATTTACATATGACTGATCAAAATTACAAAAATGTGAAACTACTCTAGTGCAAGTTGACCTCCATCAGAGTGGCCACTACATTTTCGTTCTCAGATACTTAGGACTTTCAGGGACAGACAGCTCAAACAAAATTAGGTGTCTATAGTTGCATGTCTTTGTCTATTGCTGAGAATCAAGAATAGGACAAAGACCAAATAGACACAATTTCGTCTAGGCCACAAAGTACTAGAAAAATGAGATATAAACATATTTATTAGAGCTTACTGATTAGAAGGGGAACTTTCAACCGACAGTGAAGTTAACATTGAAAATGAGTTGGTCGAGGTGAAAATGCACAAACCAACTGGTAAGACAATTTGACTGAGACTAAGCAGTCAGGTTAACAACTAACTAAGTCAACGGGTAGATAAATGATACAAAGGTAATACCTAAGGTTAAACGTAACAAGGTTGACCAAGGTTGAACTATTACGCCGAATGAGATACAAAAGAGAGTTTGATCAAGGTAAAACCATCATGTCAAACGATAGTGAAAGAAAGTTTAACCAAGGCTAAACCATTACATCAAACAAAATGAAAAGGGGATTTGACCAAGGCTAAACCATTACGTCAAATGAAATGACAAAGGAGTCTAACCAGGGCTAAACCATCACGTCAAATTAAAGTGAAAAAAGTTTGACTAGGGCTAAACCATCACGTCAAATAGAGGTAAAAAAAAAGTTTGGCGAAGGCTAAACCATCACATTAAATGAAATAAAAAGAGAGTTTGACCAGGGCTAAACAATTACATTAAATGAAGGTGAAAGAAAGTTTGACCAAGGCTAAACCATTACGTTAAACAAAATGAAAAGGGAGTTTGACCAGGGCTAAACCATCACATCAAACCGAGGTGAAAAAAGTTTAACCAGGGCTAAACCATCATGTCCAACGGAGGTAAAGAGAAGTTTGACTAAGGCTAAACCATCATGTTAAACGAAATGAAAAGAGAGTTTAACCAGGGCTAAACCATCACTTCAAACAAAATGAAAATGAAGCTTAACCAGGGCTAAACTATCATGTCAAACGAAAGTGAAAAAAAGTTTGACTAAGGCTAAACCATCACGTCAAACGAAAGTTAAAAGAGTGTTTGACAAGGGCTAAACCATCACGTCAAATAAAATAAAAAGGGAGTTTGACCAAGGCTAAACTATCACATCAAACAGAAGAGAAAAAAAAGTTTGACCAGGGCTAAACCATCACGTCAAACAAAATGAAAAGTGAGTTTGACCAAGCTAAACTATCACATCAAATGAAATAAAAATAAAGTTTGACCAGGGCTAAACCATCACATCAAACAGAGGTGAAAAGAATTTTGACCAGGGCTAAACGATCATGTCAAATGAAATTAAAAAAGAGTTTGACCAAGGTTAAACCATCACATCAAACAAAATGAAAAGGGAGCTTGACCAAAGAACCATCACATCAAACAAAAGTGAAAGAAAGTTTGACGAAGTAAAATATAGCAAAACTTAACTGAGTACAGCCAAGTAAGTAAGAATTTGATCGAGTACGATCGATTAGAGACAAACTTTAATAAGGTTAAAGTAATATGATTTTTGAGATCTTTGATGAAAGTTGACTCACCTTTTGATTTTGAAGTAGCATCCATTCTTTTTTTTTTCATGCTTCATTACTCTAAATCTGTGAATTGCATAATTATGAATGTGGATGCATGGTGAATGTGCATGGATTTTCATGATTGGATTTATTCCTCATTTTTTATTTTTCATTCATTTTCAATTTAAATCGTGATTTAACCCACTTCAAAAGCCTGAAAACATCTTTAGAAAGTGTGGAGAATCTTTTTGGTGGTAAGGGGCCAGTCTTGAATCTAATGTTGTCTTTAGAAAAACAATTCTTCTTGCCCTCTCAGGAATTTGAGTTATGATGCACCAGCATCATCTAGTGACTAAAAGAGAATGGTATGATTAAGAATGTGTAGGGGATGCCCTTTGTGGTCATGTGGTGCATCAATACCATCTACTGGTTGAGAAAAAGGGATATGATTGGAAATGTAGGCGATATCCCTACCCCGAGAGAAAACAAGACTTTGTGATGCATCAATAACATCAATAACATTTAATGGTTAAGGAAAAGAGATATGATTAGAAATATGGGTGATGTCCCTGCCTCAAGATAAAATAGGACTTTGTTATGCACCAATACCATCTAGTGGTTGAGGAAAAGGGATATGATTGGAAATATGGGCGATGTCTCTACCCTGAGAGAAAGATGGACTTTGTAATACATTAATACCATTTAGTGGTTAAGGAAAAGGGATATGATTGAAAATATAGGCGATGTCACTACCCCAAGAGAAAATAGGAGTTTGTGATGCATCAATACCATCTAGTGGTTGAGGAAAAGGGATATAATTGGAAATGTATAGGGGATGCCCTCCTTTGATCCATATATGGTTTCCAGAATGTAACAAGGACCTGACGTTTCCATCAACTCTTTTGCTTGTCGAAACAAAATGATGAATATTTTCTAAGAGGTTGAGTTTCCTCCATCGTCAGAATTCTATCTAAGATCGTTAGTTATCCACACTTAATGCTTCCTAGAATGTTCAAAGGAATTAAAACGTGAACCAAGATTTTCATAATGTTTTGACCTCATTTCCAAGTAACTTAAAGAAATTAGTTTGTTATCTATTTTAATCAATCTTTATTTCTTTAAGTCATTAATTATCATTTAACAAAAATGTTAGAACGATCAAAAGGATAGTCTGATAGAGGTTGCATTTCAAAGAAAGAAAGTAGAATATTGATGTTTTTTACAAAAATAATGTTAAAATGCCTAAGAAGAGATTCACAAAGATAATGGTAAATGTCAAAAAAAAGGTTTGGACAACTAAATTCAAATCTTTAAAGATTTTTCCTAAACATAACATATTCTTCTACATAGATCCATCCTTTAGAGATGCGTTTGATCATATCATGCCTACTATTTGATTATTTTTTTCTTTGCTTGAGCTACCCTTTCAGGTTTTTAACTCGAAGCCTCCCTCTTATGGTGCCTTTAATCGAATGCCCTATTTGGGTTTTCTTCTAATTTTTATTTTTTTTTTTGTTTTTTTGTTTATTTTTTCTTTTTTTTGTTTTTTTGGTATCAGAGTGGCAAAATTTCTTTACACTGTCTGTATTGACAGGGTTTGGCAACATATCTCATCTATTTTGACAAGGATTAATGCATCTTCTAAGAATGCCTTGTGAACCACATAGGGCCCTTCCCAATTGGGGGCCCACTTACCTCGTGGATCTTTTTATATTGGAAGGATTTTTCTCAGCACCAATTCTCCTTCATGAAGTTATCTTGGATGAATCTTCTGATCACAGGCCTTTGTCATCCTTTTCTAGTACATTTGCCCATGCTGGATCATTTTCAACCTCTTTTCTTCAATAAATTTAATTGTTCATAGCGATCTTATGCCCATTTAGCTTCTTCCAATTTAGTCTCCATTAATATTCGAAGTGATAGGATCTCGACTTTAATTGGTAGTACTGCATCCGTGCCATACAGCATGAGTAATGTGTTGCCTCAGTCGAGGTTCATACTGAGGTTTGATGAGCAAGAAGAATGAATAGAAGCTTCTCATGCCAATCTTTATAAGTCTTCACCATTTTTCCTAGAATCTTCTTAGTATTTTTGTTGGCAGCTTCTATGGCCCCATTTATCTTTGGACGATATGTGACCGAATTGTGATAAAAGATTCTGAGTTAGGTATAGACCTCCATCATCAATTAATTATTCAAGTTAGAGGCATTATCCGTTATAGTTTTTTCAGGGACCCTGAATCTACAAATGATATTGGCCTTTAGAAATTTAATCACCACTAATCTTATGACGTTTGCAAAAGAAGTGGCTTCCACCCATTTGGTGAAATAATCAATTGCCACCAAGATGAAAGATGCCAGTTTGATGCTGTAGGAGTAATGCGACTGATGACATCCATAGCCTATATAGAAAAAGGCCATGATGCGATCATGACATGTAATAGTGAAGGTGGGACATGAATCTTGTCTGTATAGATTTAGCACTTATGGCATTTTCAGGCATACTTAATACAGTCACTCTCCATAGTCATCCAGAAGTAGCCTAATCTTATTATTTGTTTTTCCATCTTGTATCCGTTGGCATAAATCCCATAAATTTTTTCATCTACTTCTTTTATTTTTTTTCTTTCTTTATGAATCATCAACACACCTTAACAATGTTTGGTCAAAATGTTTCTTAAATAAAATTTCTTCATCCAAGATAAAATTTAGTGCCAGCCTTCTTAAGGTTCTCTTATTAGTTTTTGAGGCATTTCACGAATATACTCGATCCTTCAAATAATTTCAAATATTATGATACCATGGAAGGTCATTTGCCTCAATCTTAATGTTATGGCAATATACAGGGAATTCATAAATACTTATATCAATGGGTGTCACCTCCGACCCTTATTTACTTTGAACATCAAAGCCAAGGTGGCTAGAGCATTTGCCATTTGATTGTCATCCTTCTAATGCCAAAAATATTAGTTTTAGCATTATTAATCAATTAAGGACTAATATTTAATTTTGAGAAATTAGGGACCCATTAGCAATTTTCATACTTTAGGTAATTTTTGTAATCTAAATTATCCATTTTGAGTAAGAATTATCATTACTTGTCCCTTGAGTCCATTAGGGGTACTGGGATACTCTCATGGTGAAGATATATCCTAGGGGCATTTTTTTAATTTTTCCTCACCAGGATGCTTTTATGCTAAAAGTGAATGTTTAGGGTTCATTTAGCCTTTTTAGGTCATTTTTGAGTCCATTAAGGGTACCGAGCCATTTTAATGTCGAAGGTATACTCAAAGGACATTTTCATAATTTTTCTTAGTGGGTGCCTTAGTGTCGATGGTAAGCCTTAAGAATATTTTAATTTTCCTTAGAACCTAATCTTAAGTAGTTACCGAGTCCCTTAATGTCGATGGTAAGCCTTAGGAATATTTTAATTTTCCTTAGAACCCAATCGTGAGCAGTTACTGGGTGCCTTAGTGTCGATGGTAAGCCTTAGGAATATTTTAATTTTCCTTAGAACCAAATCTTAAGTAGTTACCAGGCGCCTTAGTGTCGATGGTAAGCCTTAGGGATGTTTAAAATTATTCTTAAAACCTAGTCTTAAGTAATCACTGGGTGTTTCTACGCCGAAGGTATACTTTAAGGATAGGTTCGTTGTTTTATCTTTTTAGTCCTTAGATTCAAATTAGCACTTTAGTGTCTAGATCGAGTCATAGGTCTTTTATTTATGTTTCAAATAAAATTTGTATGTCTTTATAAAATAAACGCAATGTCTTAGAGTTAGAGTGATGTGTGAAACTCTCCCATTCATATGTGATAGGGCTTTTACAGATCATTCTAATAGCGAGATACCCTTTTCAAAATGGAAATCGAGAATTTTATACAAATAAAAACCTTTCACTTTTTGCCAGGTACTCTAGTAGGATGTGAAAGATATTTTGGTTTTTTAGAACCTTTTATGTCCCTTTAGTTTTTCGTTAGGGTAAAAAAGGGAATAATAAAAAACTTTTATGTCATATTAGTTTTTTGGTAGGGGTGTATCAAACGTTTTGATTTTCAAAATGCAAAACCTCGATTTTCTTTATGGAATAATAAAATATTATTTTAACAATATGAGAATTATAATTAAGTACCACATATTGAAACCGAACAAAAAATTAAAGTTCAAATTAACCATGATCAACAAGGTACCAATTTTGGGCTCCACGAGAAGGTCGATCCTTACTTATAGCTGTAACTGACTCTTGAACCCTTAAAAACGATCTCTGGTACTTTGTAGACCATGAAATTTATCTTTAAGGTTTCATGACCCTTAAAACATTAATTCCTACAGGTGACCAATCTCACTTGTTGACTCCAAACAAATGGTCATTTCATGATGACTATTTAGGGTTAAGATGAGCAAACGATTCATCTTAGCTATCAAATCCCCAAAAATAAGAGAATATTAATATCGATATGGCCCAAGAAAAGAGAAAAATAAATAGTTTTGAAATAATGATACATCACAACTTATATAGTCAAGGGCCATTTAAGTTAAGCTTGGTCAAGATTAGAATCCAGGCCATATTATGAGAGCTTGATGACCCACTGGGGACCCAATTTTTTTTTAGAGTTAGGCCTAAAATTGATCATGTATTAATTAATTTTTAATTAATCCAGTTTCAATTGGTATTTAGTTTCAATTCCTATTTTGGAAAGTTTTTCTTTATGACTTTTTTATTTTAAGTCAATGTTTATGTATTTTCTTTTTATTTTAAAAAAGGGTATAATTATCCCTTCACACATATTGTGCATATCTGCAATAGTTTCCCTTCTGTCTAATGCAGGAGGGACATAAGTACCTAATAATTTAGGATGAGGTGAAGTAGCTTTGCCTTTTGAGGTGTTAGCCTCTGTTTGGGCCAGTGAAAAGCCTACCGGGTGTAAATTCCTATGCTTGTCCAAGGTGTTAGCCTCCTTATGGGTATGGAATACATGCCCACTTGAATTGAACCTTTTTCGACATAAATCCATGATGGATAAGGAAAGGTACCTCATTAGTCTGTTTTGGACTAGGGGCAATTCAAAAACCAAATTAGAGGTCTGACCTAAACCTCATATAGTGAATCTTGGTGGCTCCCTAGTTAGTACCATACCCTTACTATAGGTGTCACTGAGGTTAGAGACATACGAAGGGATATGCATACCTTTTTTTTCTTTGTTCACCTACTTTATTTCAATTACATCTTTGTGATATTATTTATTGCCATGTTTTATTATCTGGAATATTTATTTCGTGGATACTAACTAACTTGTTTACTTTTTTCTTTTCTTGTTCTTCTTATGCAATCTTCATTTGCATCGTGGCTGTTTGCTTCAGGCTTGATTTCAGATCCAGCTAATTTCCATTTGGTTTTATGGCAAACCAAGAAAAAGTGGTGGTTATTTCTAGAACTTTTGAAGAAGTCCATATAGAGTTTGAGCTGAATCAAAGAAAATAGGGGGAATACATACCCAGGGACTTTGCATCGAGATTGCCAAAGATCACACACTTGGATCTCAGACAAAATAATATTTTTTAATGCTACATAAATAGGAAGGATTGGATAAAGCCAAGCAAACCCAGTTTATGGCAAAATATGGATATATCCATATGGCCATGTTGTTAAAGATCCCTATAGATGAATAGTTGGTTTGAGCTCTAATAGAATTTTGGGACCCCTCTTACCAATGCTTTTCATTTAACCACCATGAAATGACCCCCACCATAGAAGAGATTGCGTCATTATTAGGGTTGGGACAAGTAGAGACAAGACCTATCTATTGTAAAGAGCATAACTCGATGAGTCATAGAAAGAGATTGGCATAGATCCTTTATTTATCTCTTTAGTCTATTTGCTTCGAACATAAAGGCAATACCATAGTTGTTTCATGGCAATTTTTGAAAGAGTATATTAGGGATAAGCCAAAAAAAGGGGAAGCCCTTGATGCATTTGCTTTAGCCATATATAGGTTAGTTTTCTTCCCAAGGGTGCTTGGACATGTGGAAGTAGCGGTGATTAGCTCTTTGGTTGGTTGAAGTAGAATATACATCTTGCCCCCGTTATCTTAGCAGAAATCATTCGAGCACTTAATGCATTTCAGAAGTTTGGCAAAGGTAGATATTTCGAGAGTGCATTAGTGCTATATATCTGGGCTTGCAGCCATTTTTAGGGAGATGAAGTCGATAGAATTAGACCCTATTTCTCATACTTTATCCCTCTTCAGCATTTTGTGGAGAAAGATTGGCCACAATTGTCAACGAAGAATCAATGGATGACATCATTGAAGAACTTGGCTCTAAAAGAGATAACATGGAGAGCTCCTTGGTTTGCACCCAAATTTTTCTTGTATAGGTGCGGTCAATTGTCATTGGTGTATTTGCTCAGATTTAGGGTACAATAGGACATGCACCACTTTTGGTTCAGTGGCAATATGGGACTAAGCAATTCATCCCTAAGACTTTCGATTTAGCTAGTGTGGTTTGGATTATCATGGGGAAGAATATAAGAACATGCTTCCCACAACTGTCATACATTGGAAAGAGAGATATGAGTCTGGGCTACTCTCTTACATAGATCATAGCACTCTCTTGTGCAATGCATAAAGATCAATTCAGGGTTGTTATTTGATTATTCCAAGCAAAGAGGGGGTCGATTTTTAAGTGACCATTCAACCAAAGCCTTACATGCCTTCTAAAGTGGAATTAATCAGAGAAAAGGCAGAAAGAGATAGAAAAAAAGTGGATGCCGAGAATCAAGCCCTTTAGGAAGAGATCACGTATCTGAAGATAAAGATAGAAGCCAAAGAAAAGCATCTTCAGAAAATAGAGGAGCAGTACACTTTAATAAGGCATGATTGGGTAGAACAAAACAAGAAGATAAAATTCATTGGTCTATCCGAGAGTTCCAGCAAATCTCTTAGTCAAGTTGCTAAGGAAATGCATAAGCTCTGCAGAGAGCTTGGAAAGTGGAAAGCTAAAGCTATGGGAAGCAAAGCCAAGGTAGCTATATTCGAACAAGAGCAAAGGGTGCATGTAGATACATGGAGACAATGAAAGAGGTCTGAAAAAAAGAATGAGTGGCTTAAAAATGCCTTTCACCAAGAACATGAAAGGGTCATAGAATTACTCCAAGAAAGAGAAGCACTCATTTCAGCTTTGGGGCAAGTAAGACAAAATTTAACTTAAAGAGAGCACGACATTAAGGCATGGACCCAAGCATATGAGGAAATGGATGTCTATTGGGATAAAAAGTTTTGTCGAGTCCGAGATGAATGTGACAAGTGGACGGCTAATTTGCTAGGGCGATAATTTTTTATTGATCATCTAATGAAACAAATTTACTTAACAGTCATCCAAGTCAGGGATATGGTAGAAAGGATCCAAGGACTTCAAAGATAGATCAACACAGTTGGCGAATTCGGCCTGGCGATACTTCAATTTTTGGAACAAGCAGAAAAGTGATACGACCAAATTAGGAACTTCTATGGACATAATTCTAATATGATAAGTGATATGTAATTCCCTTCCAAAATCAATGAAAATTATGGATTTTAAAGTCTTGTAGTAAAGCAAATGCCCTTGAATACATTCATTACTCATGCATACATACACATACACATATGATTATTGATCTATTAATATTTACTTAATTCTTGAAAATTTTGAAATTCACGCAATGTTTAACCATTGTGAATGGAGACCTATCAACATTGTCAATACCCACACATATTTACTACACCAGAGCAAGAGAAAGAGCAGGAGCAAGGAGAATGGCTAAAGACCATATCGTAAGAGGCCATAGGCAGGCTCAAGAGGCCATGTTGAAAAAGTAGGATGAACTTCATGCTCAAATCGCACAGATGATGGAGCTGCTACTAGTTAAGGGGCCAACTTGCCCCATGCATGAAGCAAATACTGATGCTCCTACTGGAAGATCTAGGTGGCACCAGTTGAAGAATTAGGCACCAACCTACCACCGACCAATGCCCAGAATATATGACATAGGGCCCTGATAGCTGCTCCTCCACCAATCATCGTCATAAACCCTGAGGCCATACCTCAAGAAACAACTATGCAAGCTATTCCTATCCAAGAGGAATATATGGGGCTAAGCATCGATGAAGAATTGAAGATTAAGCAAAAGGCCAAAGAAGTAGTTGAGGCCAAAAAAAAAAAGGAAAAAGCAAAACTACTACTCCTTGAAAGAAGGTTAAAAGCCATAGAGGGTGCCGAATTATATAACAGTGTGGACGTTGAAGACCATAGCTTAGTCCTAGATCTTGTTCTCCCCTCAAAATTTAAGATGCCAGAGTTTAAGAAGTATAAAGGCACTACATCCCTACAGGCACACATCAAAATGTTTGTAAAAAAAATGGCAGGCTACTCTTAAGATGATAAACTCCTGATCCATTATATTTAGGAAAGCATGTCAAGATTAGCGTTAAGATGGTACAATGATTTGAATCGTACCCAAATTAAATGCTGGGCTGACTTGGCAAGTGCTTTTCTCCAATAATACAAGCATATGGCTGAGTGGGCTCTAAATCGTTTGACCCTTTAAAATTTAGAAAAAAAGTCAACTAAATCCTTCAAAGAATATGCCCAATGATGGAGGGACTTAGCCCCTCAAGTCCAACCGCCCTTGACGGAGAAGGAAACGATAATGTTATTTGTCGATACTTTGTGTCTGCCCTATTATGATAAGTTGGTAGGGAATACGACAAAGAATTTATTCGATCATGTAATCTCTAGAGAAATGATCGAATCGGCCATTAAGGCCAGAAAGCTTACATCAGGAGAGTCCTCCAGTGCAAAGAAGCTAGGACCAGCAAAGAAAAAAGCTGAAACACCATCAGTCGATTATATAAGCTAGCCATACTGCCTAAAACCTCACCCCTATTATCAAAATCCAAGACAAATGCCCTAAAACACTTATCCATACAACACACATCGAGCACCCATTTCAACACCATCCAAGCTACCATTTTAAACCCGCTTCCCCAAAACTAGCCAAGATCTAACATCAATACACAACCCCAAAAAACCAATCAAACAAGAACCATTTTGACCCTCTTCCTTATTCATATAAGGAAATGTTCGACAAACTTTTAGAAGCAAGTCTAGTAGCGCCAATTTATACCAAATTGTATGAAGGCAATTATCCCAACTGGTATGACCTGAATCTATACTGTAAATACCATGCACTACCAGGTCACTCGATTGAACACTGCCAACCTTTTAAGCACAAAGTTGAAAGCCTTTTTAATAGAGGTGCCTTCAAGTTTGATAACGCGCCGGCTCCCAATATGGCAGCAAACCCTTTGCTAGATTATCCTGAGCCCAGAGTCAATGTCATCAGCATTGAAAAAAGGCAATGGAGGAAGTTAAGTGTGGAAGAGTTCAAAACACTCTTGGAGAAAGTATGGATGCTTTTGACCAAAGTCAAAATCTTTAGCCAGAATTAGGAAAGCATTAAAAGATGATTTGATGATGGTGTCAATTTTTGCAAGTATAACTTGACTTTGAAGCATACCTTGTAAAGTTGCCCAGATTTTCGAGCATTGAGTCAAGGGATGATGAACAATGGTGAGATCGAGTTTTTAGCACAAACTGAAGCAGAAGTGAAACAATCAGTCAATATGGTGGAGGAAGGATTATCATAACCCTTATAAGGTATTAGCCACCCTCTTATCATTCACTGCAACCAAATCATGCCTTCAGAGGCAAATATTACCCCTAGATTAATTATTATGGCACCAGCATTGTTCCTTTATCAAGATAGTAAACAGGTGCCATGGAAGTATGATGGCTGGGTCATTACTCTAGAAGTTATTACTTCCCAATTGGCATGTCGATATCATAGGAGTCAGCCATGTTACAAGAAACAGGCATGTCTATGACAGGGAAACCAGTGAAGTCGATACAAAGGCACAAACATCTAGGAAGATGATGGTTATTGAGGATGTCCCAAAGGAAAAACAAGAATAGTAAAGCAAAAAGAGGCAGTCAAATTCCTAAAGTATATCAAGTACAGTGAATACAATGTCGTGGAGCAATTAAAGCAACAACCAAAGAAGATTTCCTTGCTAACTCTGTTACTCAGTTTTGAACTTCATCAGAACACTTTGTTGAAAGTACTAAATCAGGCCTATATCTTTCAGGACATTTTTGTCAACAAACTTGATCGTTTGGTAAACAATATTGTCCCTAACAAGCCGAAAAAGGACTCGAGAGACATTTGCAAAGAATCAACCAGGCCATTAATGTTAATGGTAAAAAAGATAAATACAGATTAGGCTTTAAGCCAAAAAGAGTTCAAAAGAAGAAGTTCAAAAAAAGAATGAGAGAAAAGCAGCTATCCTTGGGTGTTGGACAACAGTCAGGCTAAAAATCAACTCTCCACCCCTTATTGGAGGGATTTTCTATTATGGAGGAGTTAATCTAGGAAATAGAGATTAAAAAACCAGGAACGTTGTTCTGGTAATCAATGAAGCCTTCGAAGAGCATCATGTGGCTACCATTGGAAGAGATGATAAAGAGTTCACTAAGGATCATGGGATTTGCCCATGTTCCTCTGGATATGTTTTAAGGAATTAAACATGTGCTGAGAGAAGCATAGTGTCTACGCAAATCCCAAAGTAATAACTAGGAAATGAACTCTGTCATCTGTAAATCTTTTTGTAAAAACTCATAATATTAATTTATCACCAGTAAAAATGAAATGCATATAATCTTTCTTTACATAATCTTTCTTGCCTCTTTTCCTTTCTTACATCCATTTTTTAATGATTTCTTATCTCAACATCTCTTTTCCTTTTTTTCATCCATACCTCATTCATATTCCATATTTTTTTAGCTATTTCTTCCTTACTTTTGCCTTTTAGAAAAACAGATAAATCTGATTAGGATTCAAAGGTTAATTTTGAATAAACTATTTGCTCGAATGAGGTCAATCTTGAAGAAGATGTCAATGATCATATCTTGCCTCTTGATTTGTTAAAAATAATTGGATGAAAAGATGAGCACATAATACCCCATAAAGAGCCCACTGAGATTATCAATTTAGGGAATGGTGAAAATGATAAGGACATCAAAATAAGAACCGCCATAAAGCTTTTTACCCAAAAAGATCTGCTGCATGAATTTTGAGACATCTTTGCATGGTTTTATCAAGACATACTAGGATTGGATGCAGAGATTGTGGTTCATAAATTGCCTTTGAAGCCAGAATACAAATCAGTTCAACAGAAGCTAAGGAGAATAAAACCAGAGATACTTTTGAAGATAAAAGAAGAGGTTAAGAAGCAGTTTGAATTTAGATTTTTAAAGGTGGTAAAATATTCGAAGTAGGTTATAAACATTGTCCTAGTTCCCAAGAAAGATAAGAGAGTTAGAATGTGTGTAGATTACTAAAACCTCAATCGAATATGCATAAAAGACAACTTCCCCCTCCTTTATATAGATACCTTAGTTAATAATACTACGAAGAACTATTTATTTTCCTTTATGGATGCATTTTTAGGGTATAACAAAATTAAAATGGCTGTGGAGGATATGGAGAAGACTATATTTGTCATAATGTAGGGAACATTTTGTTACAAAGTAATGCCATTTGGGTTGAAGAATGTAGGAGCAATTTACCAAAGGGTAATGGTCACCTTATTCCATGACATGATGCATAAAGAAATTGAAGTGTACATTGATGACATGATTGCTAAGTCCTCTTAAGAAGAAAGTCATATAGTGGACCTATAAAAGTTGTTTGAAAGGTTAAGAAAATATCAGTTAAAAGCTGAACTCGACGAAATGCACATTTGGAGCCAGGTTTAAAAAATTATTAGGTTTTATTGTAAGCGAAAGAGGAATTAAAGTTGATCTGAATAAGATCAAAGCTATACAGGAGTTGCCATCCCTACGTATGCTAAAAGAAATGAGAAGTTTCTTGGGGAGATTGAATTACATTGCTAGATTCATAACTTTACTCACGGATATTTGTGGTTTGATTTTTTAGCTTTTGCAAAAACGAAATCCTAGTGAGTGGGATCGTGAATGCCAAAATATTTTCAAAAAGGTTAAGCAATATCTCTCCAATCAGCCAATATTGCTATTGCCTGCTTCGGGATGACCTTTGATCCTGTATTTGTCAGTGTTCGAAAGATCCATGGGCTATGTGTTGGGGCAACATGATGAAACTGGAAGAAGAAGTGGGAAATCTATTACCTTAGAAAAAAAATTTTGGATTACGAGGTAAATTATTCCTATATAGAGAAGATATGTTCTGCTCTAGTCTAGATAGTGAAAAGGCTCTAATAGTACATGTTGTATCATGTTACATGGTTAATCACTAAAATGGACCCAATCAAATATTTGTTCAAAGTGCTAGCTTTATTAGGAAGGATAGCTAGGTGGCAAGTTCTATTATCTGGTTATGATATCATTTATGTTAGCAAAACAGCGACCAAAAGAAGTGCCATTGTTGAATTCATAGCAAACAGGGCGCTTGATGATTATCAATCGTTGGATTTTGAATTCTCTAATGAAGACTTGATGAATATTATAGTTGAAGAAGAAGAAGAGTTATTGGAAGGATCTGCATGGAAAATGTATTTTGATGGTGCATCAAATGCTATGGGCTATGGAATCAGCGTAATTTTAATATCTCCAAAAGGGGATTATTACCTTTTTATAGCCTGGATAATTTTTTATTGCACCAACAATGTGGCAAAATATAAGGCATGTATTTTGGGGCTTCGGGTAGCATTAGCAAATAAGGCTCAAGTATTGAAAGTCTACAGAGATTCAGCCTTGGTAATTTACCAATTGTGTGGAGAACGGGAAATGCGAGACCCAAAGTTGTAGCAATATAAAAAGTTGATTCTAGAATTACTAGAAGAATTTAAAGAAGTAGACTTCATTCATCTGTTCCATGATGATAATCAAATGGCTGATGGTCTAGCCACCTTGGCTTTGATGTTCAAAGTAAACAAGGGGCAGGAGGTGACACCTATTGAGATGAGTATTTATGAATTCCATACATGCTGCCATAACATTAAGATTAAGGCAGATGGCCTTCCATGGTATCATGATATTAGAAATCATTTGAAGGATCGAGTATATCTACCAATGCCTCAAATTTTGATAAAAGAACCTTAAAAAGGCTGGCACTAAATTTTGTCTTGGACAAAAAGATTTTGTATAAGAAAAGTTTTGACCAAACATTGTTAAGGTGTGTTGATGCTTTTGAAGCAAAGAAAATAATAGAAGAAGTACATGAAGGGGTTTATGGGATTCATGCCAATAGAAACAAAATGGCAAAACAAATCATGGATTGGGCTACTTCTGGACGACTATGGAGAGTGACTGTATCCAGTACGCCAGAAAGTGCCATAAGTGTCAAATCTATACCGACAAGATTCATGTCCCACCCTTACCGTTACATGTCATGAGTGCACCATAGCTTTTTTCTGTGTGGGGTATGGATGTCATCAGAGCCATTATTCCTGCAATATTGAACCAGCATTGTTTCATCTTGGTGGCCATTGATTATTTACCAAATGGGTGAAAGTCACTTCTTTCACAAACATCACAGGATTAGTGTTGATTAAATTTCTGAAGGCCAATATTATTAGTAGATTCGGGGTCCCTGAAAGAATTATAACGGATACTGCCTCCAACTTGAATAATAAATTATGACGGAGGTCTGTACCCAACTCAAAATCTCTCATCACAATTCGATCACATATCGTTCAAAGATGAATGGAGCAGTAAAAGATACCAACAAAAATATTAAGAAGATTATGGGAAAAATGGTAAAGACTTATAAAAATTAGCATAAGAAGCTTCCATTAGCTCTCTTTGCTTATTGAACCTTAATACGAACCTCGACTGGGGCAACACCTTACTCATTGGTGTATGACATGGAGGTAGTACTACCAATTAAAGTTGAGATCCCATCACTTCGAATATTAATAGAGACCAAATTGGAAGAAGCTGAATGGGCATGAGATCACTACTAATAATTGAATTTTATTGAAGAAAAGAGGTTGAAAGTGATCCAACATGGGTAAATGTACCAGAAAAGGATGATGAAGGCCTATGATAAGAAGATTCATCTAAGACAACTTCATAAAGAAGAACTGGTGCGGAAGAAAATCCTCTCGATACAAAAAGATCCATGAGGCAAATGGGCACCTAATTGAAAAGGCCTTATATGGTCACAAGGCATTCTCAAGAGGCGCATTAATCCTTATCAAAATGGATGGAGATGTCTTGCCAAACCCTGTCAATGCAGATAATGTAAAGAAATACTACGCTTAAAAAAATAAAAAAATAAAAAAATAAAAGAAAACAAAAATCGAAAAAAAACCCAAATAAGACATTCGATTAAAGGCGATATAAGGGGAAGGCTTCGAGTTGAAAACCCGAAAGGGTGGCTTAAGCAAAGAAAAAAATGATCAAATCATAGGCATGATATGATTAAACACATCTCTTAAAAGATGGATCTATGCAAAAGTAGATATTTCGTTCCAAAAAAATCTTCGAAGATTTAAATTTAGTTATCTAGACCTTTCTTCGACATTTGCCATTATCTTTGTGAATCTCTTATTAGGCATTTTACAATTATTTTTTTAAAAAAAGCTAATATTTTACTATTTTTCCTTGAAACGTAACCTTTGTTAGACTATCTTTTTAATCATGTTAACATTTTTGCTAAATGATAACTAACAACTTAAAGAAATAAAGATTGATTAAAATAGATAACAGACTAATTCCTTTGAGTTACTTTGGAATAAAGTCAAACCATTATGAAAATCTTGGTTCACGTCTTAATTCCTTTGAACGTTCTATGAAGTGTTAAGGATTGATAACTAACGATCTTAGATAAAATTCTGACAATGAAGGAAACTCAACCTCTTAGAAGATATTTATCATTTTGTTTTGACAGGCAAGGGAGTTAATGGAAACATTAGGTCCTTATTACATTCTAAAAACCATAAATGGAATGAAGAAGGGCATCCCCCACACATTTCCAATCATATCCTTTTTCCTTAATCACCAGATGGTATTGATGCTTCATAAAGTCTTATGTTCTCAAGGCAAGAACATCACCCACATTTCCAATCATATCCTTTTTCCTCAACCACTAGATCGTATTGATGCATCACAAAGTCCTGTTTTATCTCGGGGTAAGGACATCGCCTATATTTCCAATCATATCCTATTTCCTCAACCACTAGATGATATTAATGCACCATTTGACCATAAAGGGCATCCTCTGCACATTCCTGATCATACCATTTCAGTGACTAGATGATGCTAGTGAATCATAATCTGAATTCCTTAAAGGGCAAGAATAATTGTTTCTATAAAGACAACATCAAATTCAATACTGGCCCCTTATCGCCAGAAAGATTCTTCATGCTTTTTGAAGATATTTTCAGGCTTTTGAAGTGGGTTGAATCACGATTTAAAAACAAAATGAATGAAAAATAGAAAAATAAAGAATAAATTCAATCATGAAAATCCATGCACATTCACCATGCATCCACATTCATAATTATGTAATTCACAGGTTTAAAGCAATGAAGCAAGAAAAAAAAACCATCATAATGGATACTACTTCAAGATCAAAAGGTAAGTCAAGCTTTCCTCAAAGATCTTAAGTATCAGATTACTTTAACCTTATTAAGGTTTATCTCTAATCAACCGTACTCAGTCAAATTTTTACTTACTTGGCTATACTCAATCAAGTCTTCCTACATTTTATGTGGTTAAACTTTTTTTCACTTTCATTTGACATGATGGTTTAGCCCTGGTCAAGCTCTTTTTTTATTTCATTTTACATGATGGTTTAGGCCTAGTCAAACTCTCTTTTCATTTCATTTGATGTGATGATTTAGCCTTGGTTAAACTTTTTTTCACTTCTATTTGACATGATGGTTTAGCGTGTCAAACTTTCTTTTCATTTTGTTTTACGTGATGGTTTAGCCCCTGTCAAACCTTTTTCTCACCTTCGTTTGACTAATGGTTTAACTCTATCAAACTTTTTTTTATTTTGTTTGACGTGATGGTTTAGCCTTAGTCAAACTTCTTTTCACCTTCATTGGATGTGATAGTTTAGCCCTGGTCAAACTTTTTTTCACATTTATTTGATATGATGGTTTAGCCCTAGTTAAACTCCCTTTTCATTTTGTTTGATGTAATGGTTTAACCATGGTCAAACCTTTTTTCACCTTCATTTAATGTGATGCTTTAGCCCTAGTCAAACCCCTTTTTAATTTCATTTAACGTGATGGTTTAGGCTTGTTCAAACTTTTTTTCACTGTCGTTTGACATAGTGGTTTTGTCCTAGCTAAACTCTTTTTTGTATCTCATTCGACGTAATGGTTCAGCCGTGGTTGACCTTGTTACATTGAACCTTAGGTATTACCTTTGCATCCTTTATCTACTTGTTGGCTTAGTCCTAAGTAACTCCTTTCATTTGTTGACCTGACTACTTGGTCTCAGTCAATTTGTCTAACTGGTTGGTTTGTGCATTTTCACCTCGACCAACTCATTTTTGATACTAACTTCACCTTAGGTTGAAAGTTTCTGTTCTAATCAATAAGCTCTAACATATATGTTCATATCTCATTTTTTTGGTACTTTGTGGCCTAAACGAAATTGTGTTTATTTGGTCTTTGTCCTGTTCCTGATTCTCAATAACGGACAAAGAGGGGCAACTGTAGAAATCTAATTTTGTCTGGGCTATCTATCCCTAAAAGTCCCAAGTATCCAAGAACTGAAATATAGTGGCCACTCTGATGGAGGTCAACTTCCACCAGAGTGGTTTCACATTTTTGTATTTTTAATTAGTCATATGTAAATAACTGTATATACACATAATGGAAAAATCCATTTTCTCAAGTAAAAATAACAAATCCATAAAGGAAAAATTTTTGTTTTTGAACAAGTTCTTGATAAATTTTGGAAATTACCTCAGCAGATGATCTTATGGTTAATTTTTCTATATTTAGGAATTTCTTGAGATTTTCTTGAAAAACTCAAGAAATTAGTGGTTGGATATTTTTACCAACACTGGTGTGGTTTTATGCCGATTCTCACCCTAAAAATCATAAATATTCAAGAAAAAATATGTATTGTCATTTTCTACCATGAAGTGTCAAACTGTAAATTTTATAAATTAATTTTGAGTTTTATAGTCTTACGAGTATCATGCTTGTAAATTTTACTTTAGGTTCTTATTGATCTATTTTTAAAATTTTAAAAGTTTATTTTCTTCACCTTAGAAATTAATGTTTTAAATAATATACTGTTTTAAATTTGCTTTACTTTAGTGTCAATGAAATTCTATAATTATTTTCGATATTGAAATATGAGTTTTTCTTTACTCGTAAAATTTTCGATGGAATCCTCTTGAGTTTCAAACACCAAAATTCATCCAATATTATTGTTTGATTTAAATTAAATTAGTTTTCAAAATTTCATTTATTTTCATGTGTTTTGATTTTTTTCTTGAACTTCCCCCATTTTTAAAAAATTGAGTTTTCTATTCCATAAATATTTTTAAGGGAATTTTTTTTTGGTTTAAAATTTTTAAAATTCATCTAATATTGTCATTTAACTCCCATTAAAATAGTTTTGAAAATTTTAATTTATTTCAAGGGTTTTGAATTTTTTTCATATATGTCAATTTTCCTATACTAAGGCATTCCTCATAAAATTTTATAAGTTTTTAACTTCCAATCAAGATCTTTGCACCATTTCATTTCTAGAATTTTGTCTATGATCAATTAACATTAATTCCAATTTTATTTTGATTTTTGGAAATTTTCTTTAATGTCATTTTATTTACTTTTTCCAACTAGTTACATGCTAACTAGCTTATTTCTCATGCAATTATTTTATAACCAAGTTAGTTACATCCCAATTACCCAATACATGAGTTGATCAACTTCATCATGAGTTTAATAATACAGTGGCTTGTAAGAAAAGATAACAAGAGCATGGGCTTATGACAACAATTATGGTTATCCAACCTAACCAGCCGTCTTCACATCAAATAAACAAAAATAAATGAAAAAGAAAATAGGGGCCATTCAGCCACTCCATTTGGGCAGTAATATTGCCACCCCTTCCTCTATAAATAGAGGACATTTTTCTTCATTAAAAAAGTTTTTGGGGGGAAGAAAGGAAAAAATTAAAGAGAAAAAGAAAGAAACAATTAAAAGAGAAAAAAATAAAAGTAAGATAAACTCTTGCCCCTTTGATTTCTAGCCAAGGTAATCACCTTCTTCCTTCCTATTTCTTGCTGATTTGATGGTCATTTTGTTGTAATATCACATGTATATATGTTGTCTTGCTTGATTTGTGGTAACTTGGTTGTTATATGTTTG
>JBBYHM010100063.1:0-41525 GCA_038381775.1 Adansonia rubrostipa | reverse complement strand
GAATTTTTAACTGGTTAAGATTTGACACTCTGCTGGAGCTTTTTATTTAACATTATAAAGTTGGTTGGTGGTGGATATGGAATTGATTTTACGGGTTTGTTGGCTTATGGGAAAGTTTCGTTAAAGGAGGCCTTTGAAAGGTCTATGATTCAATCCATGTCACGTCATTTTCAATAGTTGCTGTATTTGAACTCTTCAAATATTTTAATTCAAAAAAGGCTTCATGAACTTTGAAAAAAAAAAAATCATCCAATCCTGTAATTTTCTTTCGCCGTTCGTGATTGACTTGTGATGTTCCAAGAGTAAAGGAAGTGCCAAGAACGAGCATGGTGACGGAAGTTACCAAAAATAAAAGAAATTGCAAACCATATGTCGAGAATGAAGTTTTACATAGAAAGGAATCATATGCTGTTGGAAACGCTAGTATTGTAGAATGGCTGGAAGAAAACTTCACTACTCAAGGCATTTTCAATGTCTTTGCATAATGAAACTCAGCGAAGCATTTTTTAATCTAATTCTTAGATGAGGAAGCGATGGAGCTGAAATAGAATGAACCGGAGTGGCTAAAACAATGGCTAACTGATGTTGTTCCATGGTCTGTCAATGATGAATTAAAGATAAGTACCTCATATAGCACTACAAGAAAAAGCTTTGTTTTTGAAGAATAACGATTTTTTTTTTTCTGACGGAAGATCCTTAGGAAACAATTTCTAGTATTTTTCACAAATATTTCATTAGAAATACACTCGCATCAAACACATGTCAAAATTATTTTTTGCAGAATATTTTCTTTTATCAATGAAATATTTAGTCGAGAAAAGTTTTTTGAAATTAATTTTTTTAAAAATAGCTATCAGAAAAACTACTTCTAACGGATTTTTTTTGTTGGAGATATATTTCTAAGGAAACTCCATTAGAAATAGGTTTAGTGTAGTAGTACTTGTTCTGACTGAAATTCCATCAAAAAGAAGTATTTACGAAGGAACATATGCATCCCAGAAATTCTCGCCCAAAACTTTTTATTGATGGGTTGTTCGTTGGTAAAAATCCGAAATTCTATAGGAAATAACTATTTCTCACAGAATTTTCTATTGGAAATAATATTACTGATGAAAATTGAAAGATGGAGGGTTTTTGCTGGCCCAATAATTTTTGACGAATTTTTCAGTTAGAAATAGTCCATAATTCTATCAAAATTATGAAGTTGGAGGAAATCTCTTGACCAAACTATTTTCAATGAAAAATTTTATTAGAAATAATGAAAAATTTTATAAAAAATGTAGATACCTAATTTTCCTAGGCCTTCAAGCAACCCCTTTAGCAAGGCATCACTAAGGCTGTATGCCTAAGCTTGAATCCAATACCTATCATCTTGAGTTAAGGTAAAGTGATCAGAAAGCAACGATGAGTGAAATACACAATTTTAACTAAAAGTATTGATACCTTGCTAAGAGGTATCCAATCTTTGCCCTAACATCACCAAATTTGAAATCCACGTGCATGTCTCAACACCTTATATTTAAGTATAGATACATTTGCTCAGTTTATCGATACATTTCAATAATGTTCTGACACAAGGCTATGGCAATAGATAAAATTGATTTTTGGACAAAAATCTATTGATACCAATGTATCAATACATTTTGGCAATGTATCGATATATCCTCAAATGTATTGATACATTCAAACATTTTTTGTTTAATGTGACATTTTGCTTCAAATGACCCATTGACTTAGGTCATGAATTTCACCTTTTTTTGGCTCTAAAAATTATTCAATTTAAGGCTTAACCCTATTAAAAAATATTTTAAATGAAATATGGTCCAAATGCTTATTAAATTTATTTATTTAGGCCTTGTTTTTTTTGATGGTGTTGGGCCAATTTTGAAACCAAGAATATTAAAAAATCACTTTCTAGGTGAAATTAATTTTTGAAACCAAGTTTGAGTCAATGCTGACAGCAAATGCAAAGAAAAGGGAACAGTGAATTTTGAAATATCGTCCCATACTCGTTCGGAATCATTAAATCACAAACAATACCTTTTTAGAAAGATAGTTTTATAACTTTTTCTGGAAAAATATTTAAAAAATATAGAAATATCATATGATGGTGAAAATGATCCAAATAGAAGGTGAATCATTGATTCTAAGTGTTTCAGACAATGAAAATTTGAAAAATCATAACTTCTACATTTGGAATGATCCGGAGGCAAACAAGGTATCATTGTAAAGATACTTTGAAGCCCTTTTTGCAAAAAATACTGAAAAATTAAAAAAAAATCATTTAGATTCTAGAAATAATTTTTTAATAGGGGTCACTATACTACCAGTACCAAAATAGGGATTTCTTCATGTTAAGGCTTTTATGGTCACGTGTCAAGGCATTGGACATGTGAATGTCCAACCATTGAGGTCCATAACAGTGGCTCCCATAGAATAAGCCACCAAACCATCCACTATCCACACCAGTGGTGACGATAAGCTCGAAGCAAAGCTAAAATTAAACACCTAATTTTTTTTTTGATTAAAAACATAATTTATTTGGCCTAATTAGGCTTTGATACCAAACATTTATATTTAATATATTTCTAAGATTGGAGAACCAATATATTAAAAATATTAAATCCACGCTAATCCCTATTGATTGAGGTTAGTCTAGACTTAACTTGGGTTTGGTTTTCAAAAACAGCATGGGCACTCATCAAGCAAGCAATTTGAAGAAGCATTTCAACAAGTATATGGTAAACCAAAAAATGTATCATCATCCCAACATCAAATATAAGAACAAGCATCATTAAAAGACATTTTGATAAGCAAATCATGCTCAGAATGCAAACGACCTCCTAAATAATGTCATGAAATGCTAGATGAACATTTATAAAACATGAATCATGAGACATAATGCCATAAAATTAAAATAGGGGCTATCAAAAGCATCCAAAGAAAAAAATGCAATTTTTAATCACCCAAACAATATTAAAGCACCATCAAAGCAACATTGAAATCAAATACCATCAAGAAAATGCATGATTTCCTTAGATGGGTTATGGATATCTTGAAATGGATCACTAAGATGACATGAAATATTTGTGTAATGCAAGAAAGTAAAGAGAAAGAGCTTGAAATATACCATAAAAGCTTGAAAATCTTTTTTATTTTTACTTTCTTTCTTGCTCTATATGGCTTCCTTTAGGAAATCATGTTGCCACCTTTCTTGTTTGCTTTCTTTTGCTAAGTGCCCAGCCACCAATTTACTTGTATTTCTTTTTCTTGTTTGCCTCAATGTAGCATCTAGCTCGGATGGTTTTGTATGGAATGGCATGGATATTTTTTTGGCTGCTTGCTGAATTTTTTTTGGTGGTTGCTAAAATGTTTTTTGAAGGCTCTCCTTTCATGCTAAGCAACAAATGTTGCTTATAAAGGGTGGTAGGCTAAGGCTGAAAAACTTAGGGTGAGAGGTTAATTTTGTATATTATCCCACAAAAATGATGAGTCATAGTCTACTAGGATGTGTTTTTAATTTTTCATTGGTCAAGGTACAAATACTTAAGTACCAACTAACCACTAAAGTTCCAGAATGTCCCTTGAATATGAATTTTTGCCATAAAATACCCCACCATCAAGCTAATTGGGTCCTTAAAAAATCATTAACCTAACCCAATAGCCAAAAATTAATTCAAATAATGGACGTGTTGAATTAAAATAATTTTAATAAGGCCAATCAAGAATTTAAAAATATTTTAAATGATGACCCAATACAATTAAATAAAATAGGCCCAAATAAAATAATGAAATATGCACATGGGCCCTATTTCTTAAAGCTTGGTCTTAAATTAAATAATTTATGATCCAATATAATTAAATAAAACAAGCCCAAATAAAATAATTAAATATGCACATGAGCCTTATTTTATTTAATATATATTTTTAGGCTTGGTCTTAAATTAAATAATTTATGACCTAATATAATTAAATAAAATAGGCTCAAATAAAATAATTAAATATGTACATGGACCCTATTTTATTTAATATATATTTCTTAAGGCTTGATCTTAGATTAAATAATTTACTAACTTACCTTAGCTAGGAATGATAGGGATTAGAGATGAGCTTATATGAATTACCTCAATGGTGCCTTTGACGATGGCTTTTGATGCCCTAAATGTTGGCTTGGATGAACAAGGGCGTCTATAACTACTTTATGGACTGAGGTAGGTAGATGCCTCACTCTTTGAGGATTGAGGTAGGTAGGCATCCTGATCTTTGAGGACTGAGGTAGGTAGGCATCTTGTTCTTTAAGGACTGAAAAGGAAAAAAATGTGTCCTGCTTTTTGAGGACTAAAAGGAAAATGAATCTTGCTTTTTAAGGACTAAAAGGGAGAAAAGGTGTCTTGCATTTTGAAAACTAAAAACAAAAAGGCATCCTGGCCTTTGAGGACTAAAAAGAAAAAAAGGTTGTCCAGCTATTTATGGACTAAAAGCAGAAAAAGGTGTCCTACTTTTTGAAGACTAGAAGAAAAAAGGCATCTTGATCTTGAAGTACCAAAAGGAAAAAAGACATCCTACTTTTTGAGGACTAAAAAGAAAAAAATGTGTCAATCTCTTTGTAGACTAAAAAGGAAAAAATGTAAAGCTATTTAAAGACTAAAAAGAAAAATGTGTCTTGCTTTTTAAGGACTAAAAAGGAAAGAAAGATTTCTTGCTCTTTAAGGACTAAAAGGAAAAAGGTGTCCTGCTCTTTGAGGACTAAAAAAGAAAAAATGTGTCCTGCTCTTTGAAGGTTAAAAGGAAAAGGGAGCATCCAGCTCTTTGTGAACTAAAAAATGTGAGTTTAGGTATCTTACTTGGAGTCTTTTAGGGCTTTTGAAAATAGGAATATATACCTAAGGTTCTTTACTGGTTTGACTTTTGTGAGTATGAGTTCGTACCTGAAAGATGTTAATTGATGCATGAAAATGTAAATGCACGTTTAAGCAATGCAAAGGTGATGATTTTAAAAAACCTAATTTCACTATTGGCTTTGGAGTTTTGAATCACCTTTTCTTTTTGAATTTCATTGGGTTTTCTATGTTTTAAGGTTTACCAATATTTAGAGGACTTTTTTTAAATGGTTAAGGTCATTTATGAAAGTTGAGGTAACCCATCATGTATAGAAAGGTCATTGCGTCTGATCAGCTCATACTAGTAGGTTGACAGACTTGGTGAACTGGTTCTTAGTGTGGCTAGAAGGATGCACCTGATCATTTAAGATGGTTGATAGGAATATGGTTTGAAGGTAGGGGTCAAGGATCGTTGGTTTGGCTCTACCTTTTGGCTAAGGTTTAGTGAGGGACATTTTTTTATCATGTTTTCCAATATGGAAGAGGTTTAGAAGGTAAGTCTGGTTGTGGTTCCCAAATTCATTCTCGGCTTTTTTTGAACTTGAAAATATTTCCCTGCAAAGTTTTACTTTCTTTGAAGTAATACAAAGAAATCCTACTATCAGTTTTGTACAATATATCAAACATTGCCAATTATATGAGAGCATGATGCAATATGGTATGCAAGTATGAAAAAAGAGATTCAAAAAACAAAATGGTTGTATTTCATTTTTAGAGGAGAATGAATGCAATTCATTAAACATTTTGAAAGGTATAAGGAAAGTAGAGATTAATTTTTCTAGTAGTTAGTCCTTTTTTATGCTAATGATATGAGTCTTCTATTGAATACTTTCAAAAACTTTTTTCAAGTAACCAACTTTCTCGATGTTAACCCTTCTTTGAGGAACCTTTTCAGATTACCCTATGGTAATTACCTGTAAAGCCAAGGTAGATACTAGTCCTTTGTTTAAGGATAAGGTTAGAAATAGGTTTGGTAAATTTAAGATAAAAAGGCTAGGCCTAGATTTAGTGTTTTGATAGAGGATTGTTTTATTAACATTGGCTTTAATTAGGTTCAGATAAAGGTAAAGCTTAGATGCTTAAGTTACCTTGCTGAAGATAATGATACCTTTATAGATTTTCATTTGAAGAACTTTTTCAAGCATAATACTTCTTGACGAAATCAGAGTGATGAGGTTAGGCAAGTCATTACCGTCCATCTCGGATAGAATCAACACTACATCAGAGAAAACTCGCTTAACCAGATAAGGATATTCTAATTTTGGGGTCCATTTTCCATGATTATCTTTATGAATTGGGAGGATCTTTTTAATTACCAAGTCTCATTTTTAAAACTAATAAGGGTGGACTTTTTTGTTATGAGCTCTCATCATATGCTTTGGATACATTTGTCCATGACAGATGATTTTCACCATCTTTTCATTGATAAAATAAAGTTGCTCGTATTGATTCTTGACCCATTCAGCTTCTTCAAGTTATTGTTCCATCAAGACCTTGAGTAACAGGATTTTAACTTCAATTGGAAAGACTACCTCCATTTTGTAGAATCCAGTAGAAGTTTGGACTGCTATGCTTTCGGCATACATCGCAAAAGGTAGCTTATTGTGCCAATCTTTACAAGTTTCGATCATTTTTTCAACTATTTTTTTTAATATTTTCATTCTCTACTTTGATTACCCTATTCATTTTTGGACAGTATGGCATTGAATTGTGATGCTTGATCTTGAACTAAGAGCAAATTGCTTCTATCATTTTGTTATTTAGCTTGTGTGCATTATCCATAATGATTTGTTTAGGTAGTTCATATCATTAGATGATGTCTCGTTTCACAAACTTGCACACATTAGATCTAGTGACATTGAAATATGAGGTTGCTTCTATCCATTTGGTGAAATAATCAATAACAACCAAGATAAAGTGATGCCCATTCGAAGCTTTGGGAATAATGGGTCCAATCATGGCCATGCCCCACATAGAGAAAGGCCACAGAGCTGTTATGACATGGAGAGCTAAAGGTGGGACATGGATTTTGTCGGCATAGATTTGGCACTTATGGACACATACATTCCTCTTAATGTTTTTTGGTTTGATCTTGCATTTGATATGTTGATGTTGTGATGATAAAAATCATTCTCTTCACCTTTGGACGTATTTACTAGCCTTTATTTTGTTGCTTAGACATTGTGTTTCATTTTTCTACTATGATTCATGACCATCAATACTTCTGCTTGCATTTTGATTCTGAAATACTTGATAAAATGCCTATTGATGATGCTTTCTCATGTTTTTGATGCTTGAATGCTATTGACATATTTTTAGTTTATCACATGCCTGTTGAAATGCTTCTTTGGTATGTGCTTTTGTTGTTTGGGAAAACTAACCCCAAGTTAGATTAGGATTAACCCAAAGAATGGGATAAATCTTTGTTTATTATTTTTGACATATTGGTGCTATAAAATCAAGTGTTTCATGCTTGGACTCATGGCTAATGAGGCTAAATAAACATTGTTTTTAAAAAAAAAACATTAAGAGGAATGTATGTGTCAATGCAATTTTTTTCGAGTGTTAACCAATAATATCTAAACCTCATGACTTGCTTTGCCATTCTGTGCCCGTTAGCAAGTACAACAAATTCCTTCATGGACCTCTTTTAGAATTCTTTTGGCTGCAAAAACATCTAGTTTTTTTTGTACAGGACTTCACCATCTAACACGAAACTTGTAGACATTCTTCAGATAGTTTCTTTGGCAGTTTATGTAGCATGCCTTGGGCATTGTTAATTTCAAATATAATGAAGAATGTCATGGTATCATGGTAGCCCATCCCTTTCTTTTTCTACACTGTGACAGTAGGCGGGAGCTTCATGAATACTTATCAAAATAGGTGTGACTTCTAACTCCCTGGTTACTTTAAACATAGAAGCTAGAGTTGCTAAAGCATCTGCCACTTGTTTGTCCTCTCAGGGTAAATGATGGAAGCTGATTTCATTGAATTGTTGTTTTAGTTCATTGATTAGCCTCAAGTATTGGAACAACTTAGCATCTCATGTTTTCCATTCTTTTTGAAGTTGATAAATTACCAAGGTGGAGTTCCTATACACTTGTAAAGTGATGATGTCTTTCTCAATGGCTACTCAGAGCCCCAATACATAGGCCTTGCATTCAGTTATGTTATTAGTGCAATCAAAGTTTAGTCTGGTAATGAAAGGATAATAATCTCCATTTGATGAGATCAAAATAGCCTCGATTTTGTGCCCTAATGCATTTAAGTCCATTGAAGTACATTTTCCAAGTTTAGCTACAATCGATACCATCTTTTGCTTTGGATATGCACATTAGGTCCTCATCTTGGAATTCAAAATCTAGTGGTTCGTAATCCTCTTCAGCCTGGCTTGCCAAGAAATTTGCTATCGCACTACCTTTGATGGGTTTTTGACTCACATCAATGATCATATTCGAAGAGTATGGCTTGTGATAACTATATGAAGTAGAGTTATTTACTCTCATTATGCATATTAAATTAGCTAGATGTTAGATATTTTTATTTAAATTTTATTTATATTTAGTAGTTTTTAATTTAGTATTATTTTATTTAAATTTTATTTATTTTTAGTAATTTTTAACTTAGTCTTATTTACTTTCTATATATTTTAATTACTTAGTTATTTTAAATACTTTCCATATTTTTGTAGGTCAAAACCCAAAGAAATTTTCAAAAGTGCAACAACTTAATGAAGAAGTTAAGTGGACTCAATCAAGCAAAGTGATTAAGTTTGTCAATTTTCAAAAATAATATGTTCAAGGTACTTGGAGATCAAGTTTCTACCTTTAGGGTTTTGCCTATAAATAGGATTCTTAGGAGTAGATTTAGGACAATCCCATATATTCTATAATTTTATTTTTCTCCAGTTTTTTGAAGAGGAGAGAAGCGATTATAATATCCAAGAAGCTAGAGAGATTTTGGATAAGCTTGGAGATCAAAGATCCGATTAATCTTAGTTTTCTCTTTCTTTTTACTCTTTTTATCTTTCTTATATTATTTACGATGGTGAAAGTCCTTGGTTTTATATTTATTTTTATATTTATTATGAACTAGATTTATTTTTCTAGGGTTGCAATGGAACTCAACATGTAGTTTAGATTATTTTATTTTATTTTCTTGATTTAATGATATTTAAGTTGTTCTTTCAATCTTATTCTTAATATTTCTAATGATCACTAATTAGATTAATTTGATAACCTTAATGAAGTTGCAAAAGGACATTTTGTGTTTTGACTTGGATTGAATGACATATGTTTCATATTCATTTATTAGGATGAATTGATCTACATGTCAGATTGGAAAATATGAGCATGCCATATGTAACCAAATTAGATTCTAGGGTTAATGAGTTTCTTTCAATTCAATTTGCATAGGATATAGTAAATTGATTAAAAAAGATATTTTATAAGACCATCGGAAGATACTTACAGATAAATTATATTTCTAGGTTAACAACTCGTTATCATTAGTTAAGTTAAGAAAATAGGATTTTATTCAATTGAAGTGCTAATGGAAATTGTAATCTTAGGCTTCCATTATTTGTTATTTTCTTGTTATTATTATTATTATTATTATTATTATTACTATTATATTTAGTTTTAATTTATAATTTATAATTGTTTGTATGTATAAGATTAAGTTGTTTTAATTTTAGTACTTAACAATTTTAGTATCAATTCTTTATGGGATGGACACTCTACTTTATCATTATATTACTTGTTACGATTCTTGCACTTACATGCTTAATTCTGACAACAAGTTTTTGGCCCTATTGCCGAGGAATTATTTTACTATTTTTATTGATATTAATACCAAGCAATCTTAGTCTTAATTTAAGCTTTTATTTATTTATCTATTTATTTTATTTTTAATTTAGGTAATTTAAGAAGATGATGTTTTATAATTATCAATGGTTATATGAAGAAATTAAACAAAGGAACACACTAAATGCCATATCTACATAATAGGTTGTCATTTTAGGAAGCTTGACAATTTGAATACACGTGTTATCCAAAAATCGTTCATAACTTGTGAATTATGCGGGGGAGCACATACTAGTGATTGTTGGCCAATTTATGCTAAACACATTCAATATGTTGGAAACTATAGTATGCAGCAAGATTATTTTTATTTTGACAACTATCATTCAAATTGCGGCTATCATCCAAATTTTGCTTGGTATAGACTCAATGGCCTTCATATTCAGTCGATCCAATCGTCCATTAGGGTTTTCCATGACAACCTCAAGTTCCTATCCTAGAAGAAAAGCCATCATTAGAAAAGATGCTTATGCAATATATGGCAAGAACTAAAAGTCCAGACGTTATCATTTAGATTCTAGCAACATCTTTGAAGAATCTTGAAACACAAGTGGGCCAACTTGCTGATGCCTTCTTTAATTGCCCTCAAGAAACTTTACCATGTAATATTGAAACAAATCTTATAAATGGTAAAAAGATTGAAGGAGATAGCGATGAGCTAGAATTGCCAAACAAATTATTTGAAGATGAAATTATGGTTAACAAACATGATGAATACGTTCAAGAAGAGTAAATATAGTCCGACCCACCATCAACTTTTTCTAACAAATATAATAAGTATTGTGTAGTTAATGTGGTGGGGAGTGAGAGTTATTCCACTGATTCATTCAAGATATCTTAGATTCCAACTTTTAAGTGGGATAAAATTGACTTTATTAGGCATTCGAAGTTGTTGAAAGCACAATCACATTCCGTTAGTTTCATTCTTTTGTTGGAACCATTGGGATTTTTAGCTAAAGCAACATCATCTTTAAAGCCTCTTATTCAAAAACCACCTTCATTGGAGTGCAAGCTTGTGCTGATGCATTTAAGAAACTATAAAAGGGCATTGCGATGGTCAATTATCGACATGAAATGGCCTATGAAATTCAAGGTGAAAGGGTAACATTTCAAACATCTTTGGGGAGGCAAATTTAATCGTCAAAGATCCTCTAGCAGCTTAGCCTACCCAAAATAACATGAAAGATAGTCAAGCCAGAGACTATAAATTAAGCGCTTCTTGGGAGGCAAACCTATGTTTTTTAAAATTTTTCCTATTCATTAGCATTTTGTTTCAAATTTTTTATTTTTCAACATTATTAATTTTCCTTTCTTTGTAGGTTTTGTAAAAAAAAAAAAAACACAGAATTGTGGCTCTAAAAGTGGCACGCAGTGCTACCTTTGCTTGAACCTTGGCACTGAAATGCTAGACTCTCAGTGCTGCAGTGCCAAGGTGTAAAAAGATTTTTATTTTATTTTTACAAGGCATTACAGCATGGGTGCTGCGGTGCCCGGATATGTTGAGGGCTAGCACTGTAACACCAACGTCTTAGTGCTACAACGTTAGCCGTCCCCTTCCCCTTTTTTTTTATTTTTTTTGTATTTTTAAACCCTTATTTTAACTAGTCACTGGCACCGATGCAATGAGTTTTTAGATTTTAATTTTTAATTTTATTTTTCTACCCTAAAAAAATTTTAAAAAATTAAAATTTTTTTAAGGATTATTATTATTTTTTTCTAATAAGTTTGTTTTATTTCATTTTCTTTTATAGCCTTCCACCAACTTTGACAAGCACGATAATTTGAAGTGAATGGCTAAAGCTTTACTCGAGTTTTCTTCATCAAAAAGGGGAGTTTCTTATTCTTTCTTTTTTATTTATAAACATTGAGGATAATGTTTGTTTTACATTTGAATGTGAGGTTATTATTTTGTTAGTGTTGAATTAGTCTAGGTTAGTTGATTCTTGCATAATTTTTTTCTTTCTATCTTTATTTCTGCATAAATTTTTTCTTTGTTTTTGCTTAATTTTTTTAGAGTTTATTATGGTTGAGATGTTTGTGCTTAATATGATGCGATCCTTATTTAATGATAAAATCTAGGTTATTGATGTATCTTGATTCTTGGGAAAATATTTGCATGATTTAATTTTGTGATTAGATTCTTTTGTTTTTCTCAATCTTAGGATGTGATTTTCGATAATTCCAATCATATAATCTCTTGCAATGATTTGTATTGTTTATTTGAAGAATGTTTATGTTAATGTAAATTGCAATTATATCTAAAAGCCTAGACTTTGTTTTATTCTCTCTTGAGGCAAAATCCTAGACAACACTAAGTTAAAAAGATGATTTACACCATTTTTGAATCATTTGAGCCTTTTTAAGCCTACCTTTATATATTTATCCTTAGTTAACCCATTTGTTAGTTAACCCATTTGAGCCTAATTGATATATCTTTTTTTTTTTGATTGCCAAATATATTTAGCCTAGCTTAATAAGAAAAACCATGTCAACCTTCACTAAATAGGCATGGGCATGAAATTATTTCATAAAATATTATGAATGGTGTTTGAATTGTGTTGCATTGGTAAAGCATGAAAAAAAGAAAGAAGAAAATGAAAAAAAAGAAAAAATTGAGAAAAAAAACACACAAAAGTGTGTAAATGAATAAAATGACATGAAAAAAGAATGTCATGAAAAAAAGAAAAAAAGGATATATGCTTCGAACTTGTTGAGAAAGGCTTGATAAAAGATCTATAATAATGAAAAATATCTATGAGTGAATTAAACCGATATATATCCTTTATCCTACCTTTACCCTTGCCTTAAATTACAAGCTTAATAAAGTCTTATGTGATCTTTGATGATGTGTTGGTCTACATTAGTGGAGATAGAGATGAAAAGCAAACATATAAGAATCTAGTATGAATTTGTGATTTGCATTGGCATAAATTTATGTTGTTTGCATGCGGTGATTTGTTGAGGGATCATTTATATACACATCAGAAATCCATTCGAAGCATTGAGATTTATGACTGAATTGAAGCATGAACTTGAATTATGTGTGCATCTTTGCATCTACCTTGAGTTGGGATATTGAGATGACTTTTGAGGAAAATTAAGGCAATCATTATTGGAGTACATTCATTTTAATTTGTGTTTTGTTTCATTTATTGGTTTTGTTTCTTTCTTTTCTTTTATTTTGCTTAAGGACTAGCAAAATCTTAAGTTTGGGGTGTTGCCACTGAGCCAACCTTCTTGGCAAAGTGGGAACATCGCACAAGTACTTGATAGGGTCTAGTTTGACAATCAACCATGTGGTGCGATACTACATGTATTGCCTTAACCTTTAAGCTATCCAAGTCAGAGCACAACATAACTTTTTTATTGTCGAGTAGTTATTTTCATACTCCATGAATTTCTTGCTTAGGTAGTAGATAGCTCATCCTTTTTTCCTGACTCATCATGTTGACCTAGTGCACAATTCATGGACTTGTTGAAGACTTACAAATATAAGATTAGTGGTCGATCGGGCACTAGTACTGGCAGGTTTGACAGGTAACACTTGCCTTGTCGAAATCTTGTTGACACTTATCATTCTACTCACTAGGGTTTTGTTTTTAGAGTAGGCAAAAGATCAGATTATTTTGTTGGTTAACGAGATATGAAATTGGCTATATAGTCAAGTATACTAAGGAAACTCCTTACTTTTTTTAGGTGCAAGGTGGTGGAAGGCTTTCGATAGCCTCTACCTTGTCAGGATTGACCTTAATTCCTTGTTCACTCACAATGAAGCCTAATAGCTTACTGAAGATGGCATTAA
The DNA here is from genome assembly GCA_038381775.1 of Adansonia rubrostipa. Classification (NCBI taxonomy): domain Eukaryota; kingdom Viridiplantae; phylum Streptophyta; class Magnoliopsida; order Malvales; family Malvaceae; genus Adansonia; species Adansonia rubrostipa. The sequence goes on along the minus strand of JBBYHM010100063.1, from coordinate 27,981 downwards.
AGGTGCACTTGGCTAGGTTTAGTTTGACTTGATATTTATGCAGCCATTTGAAGAGTTTATGGAGATTAGCGACATGCTCAATCTCTTTTAAAGACTTAGCAATCATATCATCCACATAGACTTCTATTTCTTTGTATATGAGGTCATGGAATAGTGTCATCATTGTTTATTGGTAAGTTGCCTATCATTCTTGAGTCCAAAAGGCATGACCTTGTAGCAGAAGGTACCCTACATAGTCACAAAGGTTGTTTTCTCCATGTCTTCGAGTGCCATTTTAATCTGATTATAGCTTGAAAATCCATCCATGAAAAAAAGTAGGGAATTTCTAGTGGTGTTATATACTAAGGTATCGATGTGAGGCAACGAGAAATTATCTTTAGGGCTAGCTCGATTTAAGTCCCTATAGTCTATACATATCTGCGCCTTGCCATCTTTTTTAAGAGCTGAGACTATGTTGGCTACCTATTTGGGATACTTGGCCACCTTGAGATATCCTGCATCAAATTTCTTCTTTAATCTTTAGAAGTATCTCAGGTTTCATTCTTCTAAGTTTTTACTGTACAAATTTACACTAAGGTTTTAAAGGAAGTCTGTGAACTACTATGTCGGTGTTTAACTAGGCATGTCTTAGTAGGTGTAGGTAAATACACCAAACATTCTTAGAGAAGGTCGATCAATTTAGTCCTAATTATTGAGCTTATAGAGGTTCCTATCTTTACCTTCTTTCGATCTTCCTCTATCACAAGGATCATAGTTTCAGTAAGCTCTTCATAGGGCATGATTTGTTTCTCTTCTCATTCAATTAATCTCAAAATTGGTAACATAGTGTTTTACTCAAATTCCTCTCAGATTCAAACTTATCGATGTAGATTAGTTGCTTGAAATCAATTTCAGAGTCTCAATATGAACATTTATGTCATTTTTATTCACGTAATTGAAAATATGAAGAAGAACAATATAGGTGGAAGAAACATAAAAAGAGAAGGAAAAAGTCTAAGGATCTGACAAAAAATAAAAAAGAACATAAAAGATGGAATGCAAAATGCTTAGTCTTTTTTATTAATAATGCTTGATAAAAGTACGCCCCATATAAAGGATCCTATGATGCTCTTGGGCAAAAGCATGTAGGTTTAGTTTGTAGCATTACTTTGAATTAGATCCAAATAGTACAAGAATCTTTATTTCAGTTCAAATGCTAAGAACGAATCTTGGAATGCATAGACTAGTCTCAAAGCTCATTGCAAAAGTTTTCAACTCATCAGTTGCATTAATAAAAGAAGTCCCCAAATGCCTTGCTTAAAATAACGGTTATGTTGTTGGAGCTAGTAACTTCTCCTTAATTCGGATTAATGTGTCCTTTTAAATGAAAACTTTCTTGTAGGGATAGTGGCACCATTGGTTTTTATTCTAAATCTTAACCCTTCAGGTAGGTTATTTTTTTCCCATGTTTTTTGAGCTTGTGTCTTTTGTTGTTTCACATTTGGTTGAATCCCAAACCTCACTTGTTAATTTGATACGTGACTTTTAAAGCTTTGAAGATCCCTTATAAATGCTTTCCTAGTCTCTTTCTAGCCCAGACACCCTTACCATCGATCAATTGGAGACTCATGTGAGTGCTTTTTTATAGATAAAGCTTAACCATAGGTAAACCTTCTTTGAGGTAAGTGGCATTAACAAAGTAAAAAAATTAAAAAGAGTTGGCATTTTCTCACTAGGCTCAATATAAGGGGCATCCATAGAAGTAGTGGTGATAATATCTTCCTTGCCACTAATGCTGACAACTTTGTTCCCAACAGCAAATTTTAGCTTTTCATTTAATGAAGATGGCACTGCCTTCGTAAAATGGATCTAAGGTCTTCCTAATAGGTAATTATATGATAGAGTAATGTTCATCACATGAAAATCCACTTCGTATATGCATGGCCCTCTTTGAAGTGTGATAGTGATGTTCCCCACGACCTTTCTACATGTTTTATAAAATACTTGTACCACTATATGACTGTGCTTGATATGAGAAACATCAATAGGAAGTTTTTTCAAGCATGTCGTAGGCATTACATTTAAGGCTGACCCATTATTGATGAGAACTTTTGGCAGCATGCTTCCCTTATGATAAATGGTGATATAGAGAGCTTTATAATTTCTCTTACCTCTATAGGTTATTTCATCATCATTGAAAAATATGTAATTATCTACAGTAATATTGCTTGCCAAGTGATCTAATTGGCCTATCAGAATGTTAGGTGGGACATAAGCTTTATTCAAAACTTGAGTAGAGCTTTTCTATGAGCTTTGTAATTCAAGAGCAATGACAACATAGATATCTTAACAGGTTGCTTTTTTAGCTAATCCATAATACTATATTCGCTATGTTTGATAAATTTAAGAAATTTTGTAGCTTCTTTCTTAGTTATTGATTCTTTGATTGCTTTAACTATTTTCTCACTACCTCTAATGTTTGAATTGCTAAAGGAATGTTCTTTTTGTTAACTTTGGCTTCTGGTGCAACTAAAGCATAGCATCTGCTATTATGTATTAGATGGCTTGCTCCTATGAAATAAATAGCAGTAGTTTATTGGATGGATTCCTTGGTTATCACTATCCAGTTTCATATTTCCATGGCATTGCTCTATTCTTTTTATATGGGAAAGAAGATGGAGTTGAAAAACCATTCTTAGGGCGGGCTGCATAAAATGATTTTGGCATCTAGTTAATTGGCAAATAGGATCAATAATCTTCAAACTCCATAGCACGAGACCTTTCCATCCCTTTCCTCAACATTGATAGCAATGTCCATATCCTCCTTAAGTTTTTCATAGAAAAGTGTTACACAGGGTGCCTTTGTCCATAATAGTAATAGTAGGATCTGGCAAACTCTTTATCTTGATGTTGGAGCACTAATTCAACCTTCATAAGAGCCTCTTGTACATTGCTCATTAGCGTTTTAACTTTTTCAACATTTTTTTGACCCAACAGTGCTTCCTACCGATCATAGCATTTACTCTTGGTTTTACATGGTTTAAGAGTGGATTAGCTTCGACATTGGGTCTTTCCCTTGTTCAATTTTGATCACACCCCTTTTCAGTAGGCCTTAAACTTTTCTCTTGATGGAAGTGCAATTTTTAATGCTATGATCTTGTGCTCCAGCATGGTATTGTAGTAGGCATTCTCATCATACCATTTAGGATACAGAGGAAACCTTGGAGTTATAAATATTAGAGCTACCAATTGACCTACTAGTAAGCGAGCATAAACCTCTTTCTAGAAATAAGGAAGTGGGTTAAAATGCTCTTTTTCCTGAGGGGCTTGCTGATTGGTTGATGCTCTAGTGTTACTAAGTTATGAGATGAAGTATTCTGAGTAAAATTTTAACTTGGGTTTGGTGAAAGATTCATAATGGGATTGAATCTAGTAGAGTATACAGGTTGTGGTACTGAGGCATATAGGTTGAAGCTTGGATATGCCATGTTAGAGAAATACATGCTCGGCATTAAATAAGGATTCTGGGCGATCTTGACAAGATTTTTGCTAACAATGTTCACTTTTTTGTCTTTGCCTTTAGCAGTAGACTTTTTGGTTGAGTTGGAGGATTCCCCTCCTGAGATCCTATCAGTTTTTATGACATTCTCAATCATTTCTTCAGATATAACCATATCAACAAAATTTTGATAGCATTCCCCATTAATTTCTCATAATAAGAGGCTTGCAAAGTGTTGACAAACATGACCATCATCTCTTTTTCAGTAAGTGGAGGTGAACCTAGCTACTTTTTCTCGCCACCTTCGAGTGTACTACCCAAAGTTTTTGGTAGCTTTTTTTTTCATGTTCAATAAAATAAGTCGATTGAAGGCTAATTGGATACATGCCTATATTGTTCTAAGAAAGCTTGAGCCAAATCTGCCTATGACTGAATTCTAATCGAGTCAAGCTCTATATACCATCATGCAGCTTCTCCGGTTAAGCTATCTTGAAAATAGGGTATTAATAGTTTCTCATTGTCTCAATGCCCAACCATTTTTGGTAAAACATACGGATATGTGCGGTAGGGTCTATAGTTCCATTGTATTTATTAAATTCTGATACTTTAAACTAGGGTGGGATAACAAGGTTTAAAACTAGGCTTAAGGATTTGGCATCCATAATTCCAAACTCATCACTCCGTTCTATAACTTTGAGGTGTTTCTCTAATAACTTGTATTAGTTTCATTTTCCACAGCCTTAGCACTCTTTGAATCAGTTACTTTCTCTTATTCTATTTGTTTATCGAGTTTTGGAACTAAAAGATTTGTTGGTCATGATCCTATATTCATGGCATGATATCCTTAAGCTAGATATGGTGTTGTTGTAGGGTTTATATAGATGAATGGTTAAGCAGGTGGGATTAGTGTTGTTGGAGGTGACTACTTTTGGAATACTTTTTTAAGAGTGTTGGTGGTCTTAATACCCTCATTCAGATTAACTTCAGGATTAGCTAGTGCCTTGCCCTTATCTGCAGTATTTTTTTGCTCTTTATCCTTTAGGGCAGCGGCTAGCAATTTTGTTAATTTAGTAACTTGGCTTTGTAGTTCATTAGTCTTACAAAGCATTTACTCATGAGCTTCTCAATGTATAATTTCAAGCCTCTCGATGCCAGCCTAGTGATCATTTTCCATTGCCTTCTAACGTAGACAAGTTTTGTATTAGTGTTGGGTGTTTAATTCCATGTTTTAAGGACACTTGTACTTCAGAGTGATGCCAGATTAAACTTATTAATATGATTAGTATGATGTGTGCAAGAATAAAGATGAAATCATATGCACGTGATTATGAAAAAAAATAATTAAACAAATAAAAATATGTATGCATATGCAAGAGGACAGTTGGATTTTAGCAATAGCTCTAGAATAAGTATATTCCATTTGAACAAAGCATTAATTACTGCCCATCAAATTTAAAAGTAATTAATTCTAAAAATATTGCATGCTATTATAATGTTTGATTACAATTTCCAGAAAAGTTCAATAGTTCTTGTCCACTATCTCTTATGGGGATGAAGTCTCGCCTCATAGATCTGGCTATTTTAACCATGTTGTTTACATTGGTTTGAACCATACAAATTGCTCAATGAGATTTTAAAGACATTTGTTGTATTTTGATCGAGATTGGTTAGTCAAGATCCAATTATGGTGTAATTCTTCAGAAGTTCTTGATAATCTGTCAACTTGATCTTGCTAGACCTGAAGGGCATACTTCAATTCCTAAACCCTTGTAGCCAAAGCTTCATTCTCAACCTTTCCCTCTTGAAGAACTTGTACTAGAGGTACCAAGCTTTTGCTTCTTTTTTGATAAACTAATGCAATTGCATGCATCTTAGTGAGTTCTTCCGCAATAGTCTTCACTTGAGTCTTCTAAGTTTCTGAGTCATTAGTAAAAGAGATCAGCTCAGCTTTCCATTTGGCTAGGGATTTACTAATTCCTCGGTATTTTTTTGCCTTTTAAAGTGCCATGTAGCCTTTCTTCAAGTCCTGAAGATTTTTGTTGATAGCATCCTTTGTCTTGACAAGGTTGCATATCTGCCTCTCTCAGACTTGACACTCATGCTCTCATTCGCTCTTCACTTCTTACAACTGATGAATTTCCTTACCAGAAGCAGCTCTTTCTTATGCAATTCATGCTTCAAGACCTCAATATTGAATGGAAGATTATCTATCTGAACATGAGGGATTCCTTTAGTAGGCAATAGTATAGAGTCATTAACTCACCTAACTATCAAATCTTTATAGGTCAGAGTCATTATTTTTTCTTTTTTCAATATGATTCGGTAGGTCTTTTGCCATTCGTTAAAGATCTTTTAAACTTGGCTTCTATAACCATCCCCTCCATATTCAAAATCTAGTGTACATAGCTTGTGAGTGATGGGGACAAACTATTGGCAATCAACCTAACATAAAGCCATGAGCGGAGTGCAAGCGATGTTTCCCTCTAATCCATTTGTACACTATTGGGCCGAGAATGATCCATGGAACTGTCCAAGTTACTTTATTGGCATTCAGATCTTGAAACTTCATAATCCATTAATCTTTAGTGATATCTTATGGCTACTTTTTTTTCTAAGAACTTAGACAAGGACTAAAATTAGTTATAGCAGTCTTTTACCCCAAAAATAACTGAAGAGCCATATGTTCAACATTGATGAGTATCCAATAAATCATGCTTTGCCTCTTTTTCTCCCAAAATTCATGGACTGAATAGTCTTTGCTAAGATGACAAGAGCAAGATTGATACCATAACTCAGTTTTGAGCAAATATTTACCACAACAACCTTTATGTATCCCAAAGCTCTTGGAAAAATGATCAGATCATAGATTACTGATGCAAAAGCATCCCAAATCTTCTACTTGTCAAACTGGGTATTCATGTTAGATTTTAAACTGTCCCATGTGATACATGCATTATTCCCTGATTTGACTAAATGTGAAGTTGCCCAGTGTTCTCTAACTTTGAGCATACTAGCCAACTTTTTTTTAGGGTTATAGGTTTTGCTGACTTAGAGTAAATTTTATCAAATTAAGCCCTTTTGATATTAAGATAGCTCCATACTCTTCTACAGTAGGGACTAGATCATGCTCCTTGAAAGTGAAACACCTATATACAGGATTTTAGAACTATATCATGATGCATAGTAATCTAAGGTCAGCTTTGACTTGAATCAATAAAGCAACATGCCATAGTCTTTTGTAAATATTACCTTATCAGTTTCATCCTAACCATTCCAGATATTTTTCAACTATTAGAGGTTGAACTACCTGAAAATCATTGCAGGCTGTTCGGGATCTTTGAAATATGTCTGGGTTAGAGACTATCCCCACTCTTTTTATTCCTTTTTCAGATTGTCTGAAAATCTTCAAAACCTTCGGCTAATACTTATGCCATGGTGAGATACTTATCTATGGACACTGCACTGGAACCAACTATCCCAAGATGGTATGAAATGACATGATGCGTGTAGCAAAGACAACAATGAAAGAAACACTAAGTTAGTAACTTATCAAAGATGAGAAATAAATTATAAAATAAAAGCGTCCGAGGCATCACGGTGTCTCAGGATGAGCATGGAAAAATATAGGTATAGTCATCTTGCCCATCAAACCTAGACTTATGTGAATAGCATATCAGCATGTCTAAGATATAAGTGTCCCATAAGGATGAAAATTAATGCTCAAGACAGTGACAATTCATTCATCATCATATAATTACAAGCTAATGTCAAGCCATCGATCAGACAAAATGACAATTTGTTTAGGTTTACTTCCATCAAGGTAGCATGAGGCCTCTAAAGATGCTAGGTACTCATTTATCATCATCTAATGATTGATAGCTTCAAGCCATCGATTAGGTGGCACAATGACTTACCCGAATAAGATTAGTTCCTTAAGAGGCAATATTAGCCTTAAAAGGTATGCTAAGTGACAATATTGGAATATTATTTCTTGTAGAAAGAAAAAAGAAGACATTAGCCATTCGTCAGATGGTATGACGGTATGCCCTGGTAGTATTATTACAATAGATGACATAATTAAGAGTACGAGAAAAGGCATTAGTGACAATGTTCGTTCATCATCACTTATGCAATAAAGAAATGATAAAGAAGAGTAATAGGTAAGAAGTGTTTCCTTGATCATTTTATTCTTCAGGTCGATCTAGCAGCACTTTAGTATGGCTGGACAAGGTTTGGCTCTTATGGTTGGCTATATAGGGTTAAGTTGACTCTAAAAGGGTTCCCAAATCACTCATTCATTTGGTAAGGATAGCCGAGGCACCCCGATCTTGGGCCCATTCACAGGCTTGGCGAAACGGGTTAGATTCAGGCTATGCCCATATGGATAAAACGAATACCAAGGAGATAGTTATTTTACACCCTAATAGATATATTTTGCCTACGAGTAAAGAAGAGGCACCATAAAGGACAATTAGCACTCTTTCACCTAATAAAGGTCTTATTCTCTCTTTAACAAAAGAACAACCAATAGTCTAATGAGATGTGAATACATAGTGTATGCTGAGGAAACAAGCAAACCTTTTTATTTACTTTTTATTACCATTTTAAGGAAGCTATCTATTCATTTTCCTTTTTTCGAGGTGGTATACGATAACCATAGCAATCATGAAATGTATGAAAACATACAGAGTGATGGCAAATAAATATCATGTGTAGAGCAAATGAAGAAAAGGGATTACAAATAAATAATGACTAAAATTGAGGGAAACCAAAAATCATGATAAAATTTGGCTAGTTGCAGGCCTGATTCTTTAAATATAATCCCTAATTTAGTCACCAAGCTATCACGACATGACCTTTGTATGGCACACTATGACTTAAAAACAATGAAAGAGAGGTGGGGTTTATCTTTGAATCATCCTTTGATCAAGTTTTAAATTAGGCATGATAAGGGGAAAGTTGACGGCAGGACTGTGGGATGAAACGCTCATTCAATTGGTCTTAAGGGGCTATTAAGAAACGACTGTGACTTGGAGTTGCCACAGACCATTTTGGGCTAGGTTGGATACCTATTAAAACTAGCTTTTCTGAGTTACGAAATTCATGAAACTAATTTTATAGATTGTATATACCAAAGTTTGTCTTTAAGGGTCTGGGAGTAGGTTATGCATGGGGAAGGTTTAGCACCCCCACAACGCCCAAAATTGGTACCATCTAGCCATAAATTATCGAAGTCTTAGTTTTCCTCAATTTTTTATGTGATCGTTATTTATGTGTAATCCCCTTCTTATGAATGCAAAGTTTTCAAATATTGGATCTGATATTTTATAAATGTTTAATTAATATCTCTTTACGCAATCCAAAAAGGAGGAGAAACATAGAGGATTTAGTAAAATGAGACCAGATTGATTTGAAAAGATACTTATGTCAAGCACTAGAGGGATATTGACATAGGACATTGCCTTGGGTTTAATGAAATTCAAAATTTTGAAGACATGTATGCAAATCACCATTAAGAAGAGAAATAGCTAGTGAAACATAGAGGAATTTAATAAAAATTACATTAAAAATAAACCAACAAAAATAGAAAGAAGAGACGATCGAGATGTATCTTGTAATTGACCTTAATTATTGAGGAACAATTAAATTGATAATTTTGAGACAGGTTTGGATTTAAAGGCTATCTTAGGCATAAAAAGGTTGATAAAAGGTCCAAGGAAGGCCAGAGGAATTAAAAATTAGGTTTTAGTGTATTTTTGAAAAGCAGGGTTAGAGTATCCCTTTGGAGAAAATAAGGTAGGAATATCTCCTCAGAAAAGTGAGTTTGGAGTATCCCCTTAAAAAAAGAAAACAGTATAGGAAAATCAAGGTTTGAGTATTCCCTTGAAGAAAACAAGGTAGGAAAATCTCCTTAAAAAAGTGAGTTTGGAGTATCCCCTTGAAAAGTGAAACTTTGAGTGATCTTTGAAAATAAATTTTTTTTTGAACTTTTAAAGAAAACAAAATTTAAGATGGAAAATATTTTAAATTGGGAATGAAAATTAATTTTAAAAAATAATTTTGAGTTTTGATCTAAGCCTAGAGGGACTTACGTCGTAAGTCAAGACTCCATGGGGAAAATCATTAAATCTAATTCATTTTATTCGAATGACTAGAAATATTAGTTTAAGGATAGCATTGTGCTATCAACCTTCTCGAATTTATTTCACTTGGTCCGGTGGTTTCCAGTGGCAAAAAATGTACCGTTGGAAAGGTAACTTGATAAGGATTAATGAAAAAATATTTCAAAGATCCAAAAATATTGTTTTCTAGGTGGAATTAATTTTTGAAACTGAGTCTAAGTTAATACTGATAGAAAATTAAGGAAAAGGAATAGTGAACTTTGAAAAATCGTCTTGGACTTGATCAGAATCATTAAATCACAAATAATACCTTTCTAGAAAGGAAATTTTATATGTTTTTTAGGAAAAATTTAAAAAATCCATAAATATCATCTGATGGGAAAAAATCACCTAAACAAAATGTATCACTCATTCTGGGAGTTCTAGACAGTGAAGATTTGAAAATTAATAGCTTTCACTTGCGAAGTGATCTGATGGCAAACAAGGTACCATTGTAAAGGTAATTCAAAATCATTTTTGAGAAAATACTAGAAAATTCCAAAAAAATCATTTGGAGTCCAAAAAATATTTTTTTTAATAGGGGCCACTGTCCTGCCAGTACTAAAATAAAGATTTGTTTAGGTTAAGGCTTTTATGGTCATGTGTCTAGGCAATGGACATGTGAATGTCCAACCATTAAGGTCCATGATAGTGGAATAACAAATCAATCTAGCTCTTGTAGAATAAGCCACCAAATTGTCTGCTATCCACACCAATGGTAAAGCAAGGCTTGAAACAAAAATTAAACACTTAAAAACATTTTAATTTTTGATTAAAAATAAAATGTATTTGTCCTAATTAGGCCTTGATCCCAAACATCTATATTTGATATATCCATAATATTGGAGAACTAATATATTAAAAATATTAAATCCATGCTAATCCCTATTCATTGAGGTTAGTATAGACTTAACTCAGGGTTGATTTTCAAAAATAGCTTGGGCACTCATCAAGCAAGCATTTCAAAGAAGCATTTTAACAAGTATATGGTAAATAAAAAAATGTATCATCATCATCCCAACATCAAATATAAGAACAAGCATCATTAAAAGACCTTTTGATAAGTAAATCATTCTCAAAATGCAAACCACCTCTTAAATAACATCATGAAATGCTAGATAAACAATTATAGAACATGAATCATAAGACATAATACATAATACATAACATCAAAACAGGGGCTGTTGAAAGCATCAAAAGAAAAAAAATGCAATTGTTAATAACCTAAGCAATATTAAAGCACCATCAAGGCAACACGAAATCAAATACCATTAAGAAAAATGCATGATTTCCTTAAATGGGTTATGGATATAACGAAATGGATCACTAAGATGGCATGAAATATTTTTGCAATGCAAGAAAGTAAAAAGAAAGAGGTTGAAATAGACTAATAAAACCTAGAAAATCTGCCTTATTTTCACTTTCTTTCTTGCTTTACGTGGTTTCCTTTAGGAAATCATGCTGCCACCTTTCTTGCTTGCTTTTTTTTTGCTAAGTGCCTAGTAGCCAATTTGCTTGTATTTCTTTCCTTGTTTATGTAGCATCTAGCTTGAATGGTTTTGCTTGGAATGGCATGAGTTTTTCTTTTTCAGCTGCTTGCTGAATTTTTTTGGTGGCTACTGAAAAATTTTCTTTGGAGGCTCTCCTTTCATGCAAAGCAATAAAGGTTGCTTATAAAGGCTGGTAGGCTAAGGTTAAATAACCTAAGGTGAGAGGTTAATTTTGTATATTGTCCCACTAAAATGATGACTCATGGTGTACTAAGATGTGCTTTTGATTTTTAATTGGTCAAAGTACAAATATATGAGTACCAACTAGCAACCAAAGTTCCAAAATGTCCTTTGAATATCAATTTTTCCATGAAATACCCTACCCTCATGATAATTAGGTCTTTAAAAAAATCATTAACCCAACCCAATAGGCCTAAATATAATTTAAATAATGGACATATTGATTCAAAATAATTTTAATATGGCCCATCAAGAATTTTAAAATAATTTAAAAGATGACCAAATACAATTAAATGAAATAGGCCCAAATGAAATAATAAAATATGTACATAGGCCCTATTTTATTTAATATATATTTCTTAAGGCTTGGTCTTATATTAAATAATTTATAACCTAATACAATTAAATAAAAAGGTCCAAATAAAATAATTAAATGTACATGTAGGCCCTATTTTATTTAATATATTTCTTAAGCTTTATCTTAAATTAAATAATTTATGACATAATATGATTAAATACAATATGCTTAAATAAAATAATTAAATATGCAGTAGGCCCTATTTTATTCAATATATATATTTCTTAAGGCTTGGTCTTAAATTAAATAATTTACGACCTTACCTTAGCTAAGAATGATAGGGATTGGACATGAGCTTGTACGAATTACCTCAATGGTGCTTTAGACTATGGCTTCTGATTCTCTGAATGTTGGCTTGGACAAAATAGGATGTCTACAAGTTTAATTAAGTATAATTTAAGGCATAAATTAGATTTATGAAATCTAATTAGAGATTCTTAATATAGCAATAAAAATAAGAATGTCTTATCAAGATCATGTTTATTTGTAGACATGATCTCAGAGATATTCTTAAATAAAGCCAAGTAATTGTATTTGGAAATTAAATAATTATTCGATAATTATATAATCAATTATTTAATAATATTAAATAAAGTAAAAAATTTATTTACTTGGGTTAAAAAATTTAATTATAAATTAAATTATCTAATATTTAAATTAAGGGTTCGGCTAAAAGCACTAATTATCAAGTTAAGAGAGTTTAGCTATGAAATACTAGAAGTTAGGCTTGCTAATGGGCTTGGCACATGGAATAACTATCTTTGGTGTGCTATTAGGCTAAAATATTAATAAGTTAATGCTAAGCTTAATCTTGGATAAGTTAATTAAACCTGTTTTAATTGGGCTCCAAGAAACACTCTAAAGTTGGGCTACCTTTTGGGTAAGTTAATAATCGACTCAATTAACTTAATAGTTAAGCCTAACCTAGCCTAGGGTATATTTAAATACATTATTAAAGCTTTTTTGGCTAATAAAAAGCATTACGAAAACCTTAGGCACTAACCTTAGACTTCCCTAAGGGGTTTAATGCAACATCTATGCTTCCTTAAGCTCTCTCTGCATTTTCATGGTTTTTTTTAGTGTTGTTGAATCATTCATAACCCAACACAAAATAGAAAAATAGTTTTTAGCATTGAGAGATTAGTTGTGAAATTGGCTAAATCCAAAAATCCATGCTTCCCTAAACCTTTTTTATGTCGATTGGTGATTTAGGTGGTCTCAAAATGTTTTTAATTATTGAGTTTCTATCTTAGTAAATCAATCGAAATAAAAAATTGAGATTTTTGGATTCATTTTCTTGCATCTGCGAAAACTAGCAACTTCCCTAATGAAGTTGTTTTTCTCCTCTTTAGCGCAACAGGCATAGGGATTGTTCCTGGATTATTTTAGATATAAACTTATTGGTTAAATATCTTTTGGTTAAGGCTTAAGAATTCTAGCTAGCATTGGAGAACCACTAGACCTCATGAAGGCACTAATAGGCATTTGTGTCGATCACTATTAAGTAAGACACTTGTGCTGATTTGGGCCTTAAGAAGTGATTATGGTAATCAACTTATTGTGTGTTTGTGCAAGGTTTTACACACTTAGAGTTATGACTCTCAAGCAGGCATGATTCTAGCAGATTTGTGTTTCAAAATTGTTATCCGATCACATGCACATCTCTTCCTAAGATCCTAAGGAAATCAAGGTTTTTATTTCTTTAATTCCACTACGTATGCTTTACTATGATTAAATTTTTATGCCTATGTTGATATGCATGAGCTTGAGATTTCCTTTCAGTGGTATCCGAGCCTAAGGTTTCTAGAGTAAATGTGGTCTATCATGTCAATTTACGATGATTATCAATCTGATTGATTTATGTTGATTTGGTGATTTTTTTAATTTTGGTAGAATTCTTCAAAAATTATTCTTTTAATTTTTAAATATAGACAACATGTAATTTTGGCTTTATCATGTTTAAGGATGTTTTAATAATTAAATAAAGTTATTTTAGTTAATTTGGATTAAAGTTCTGACATGTTTTGAGCTTTCTGAGTTTTTTGATGTTGTTTTAATCTGTTTCTTGAATTAAAAATTAAAGAAACTATTTCTTTTTAATTTTTAATTTTTCAGAATGTTAATCCATGTTTAATATCAATATTAATTAGTTTAAAATATGTTTTTTTTTTCTAATTAAATTGATATTAGAGTCATCTGTCAACATTTTGTTGTTGCTAGGATGGCTTTGTTTTGGTGTTTTGATGGGGCTGATTTTTTGGACAGCCATTGCTACTATTTTTTCCATGATTTTCCACCTTGAAAGTATCAACAATTGTTCATAGAACTTTTGAAAAAATTTTGGTTAAAATTAGAGTTGAAAACATTTTTTTTCTAAACCACAATGAGTGCACTAGGTGTGCTTAAGGCCTGCCTTATTGTTACCCCTCTTCTTGGGACCTTGATGTGGCATCCATGGCAGCAAATAGTTGCTGCAAATTTGGCAAATTTTCAGAGTTTAGTAAAAGGAAGACAATAGTATTTGAGTTAATTAAAATGACTAAGACATCCATTCATAGAGCAGACTCCTAATTAGACTAAAACTTTATGAGAGGTTGTATTCCATTTAAACTTTTACTTATTATCAAACCCCTAATTATCCAATTGTATTAATTTTCTTAAATTGTTTAAGATATGAATCGGATAATATAATAAGCATGGAATTAAAATTTAATTAAATTGTTTAATTAAAAAATATATTTAATTTAAATTATTAATCCTAATTAGATTAAGATTTGCTTTAATGTGATTAGAATAAATGTTAATCATGTAAGAAAATTATTTTTTTAATTAAATTAAATATGGATCAATTACTAAGAGTTTGAAAAATGGGAAACTACTTTTTTAAATGGTTTAGGAAATATTACATATTAAATGGTTTGTCTGAATTAAAACAAAGTTATCTAAATGTTAGGTAATATCCTACTTAAGACAAAAAACCTAGATGTTAGGTAATGTCTAACTTAATGTCTTAAAATATTGTTTTTAAAAACAAGTTTCCTAAAATGGATGGTTTGTCCAAATTAATAGAAAGTTATCTAAGTTAGATAATGTCCTAATTAAGGCAAATAAACTAAAAGTAAGATAATGTGCAATTTAAGACATGCTTCCTAAAATTTAGGAATTTAATTAAAAACGTGTCCATTAAAAAAGCAAAATTACTAAATAATTTGATAAATCATCTCAAATTGTTTAATAAGGTTTATGAAAATGACACATAAGATCACCAAGTGATATTGGCTATGATTATTTTATTTCATGCTTATAATATGATTATGTTAGCATAAGGATGATTATAGAATAGACCTTAGATGACTAGGTTATGGATGGTTGAATTTTCTTTTGGTATTTATTTTATAAATAAGGTTTGTGAACCATGCCTTATCTTTTAGTTCTAGGTTATAAATTCTCTTCTCACCTAACTTCTCTCGAATGTAACTCAAGGTTTCCTGCAAGGATATGTAAGCATTACATAGGACTTGTTGATATAGATTTGGGTTAAGATTAGTATTTATGTAAATCCAAGATGTAAAGAAGACAGTGCCAAGAAGAAAGGACCAAGGATATAATCATCAAGACATGCAAAGACCTTGTATGATATCCCTAGGAATTTGACCAATTAGTTTCCTAATGGCTTAAGGAAACTATATAGATAAAGTCCATAATCATCCTAGTAGACTTTATATGTTAGATTTACTTTTGAATTTATCTATATGTGATATATGATTGAATAAATTCTAAGCATTCTAATCAAACAAAGCAATAAAACCTAAGATAAATGATAAAAATCCATTGTAAAATATGACGTCCATGCCTAAGTATGATCAGATGCCTTCCATTAATTATAGCAAGATACCTGAGTTCTTATCGTGAGGATTTATTAGGCTATCCCAAGGTTTTTTTTTGCCCTAGCTACTTGAGTTATAATTAATGGCTCTTACTCAACTAAAGCTCTGTTGTTCGGATGCTTACAAACTTTACCCCATGACATTAAAGGTGATGGTTAGGTGAAATACATATGATGTGTTTAGGTAAAAGGTTACCACCTAACTAGTCTGGGAGTTGCACATAAATGCAATTGGTAAGCTATGTTACCTATATAATTAGTTTTTTCATGGTTTGTTAAACTATCCCCAAGGTCATGAAAGGATGAAAGGGGTCTTAGCTCATTAAAAAGATTCAAATGCTGAATTTCTTGTATTATAGTTAAGGGCTATAATGTTGATAAAATATTGACAACAATCATTAAAGTTATAAAACCTTAATGATTGAAATTGCAAATTATTAGCTATAAAATGTTTTGGTTCATAATAGATGGAAACACAACATGGCTAATCTAAGTAGCATATGTGATGCTAACCATCTTAATAGGCCATACTCCATTGACTAGGCGCACACTGAATGGCAATTCCAAGAATAGCCCACTAGTTCAAGGATAGTCTAACAAGTTTCATACTGATAACCTTGATCAAGCCATATTCTGATGATGGCTAGTATAATACTTGAACTTCAAAAAGAGCAAGTAGCTATTTAAGCTCATGAAATCATCTAAAATGTTAAAGAATTATTCTATAAAGATAATCATAATGAAAGGTTTGACATCCTGAAGGAATTGTTCCTAAGCAATATGTTAGAAAGTAGCATAAACAAGCCTTACATGATAAGATGTACTTCAAGACTTGAGCAATTTAGGTGGATCATGATCCATGCATTGTCCACATATTTCTTTTGAAGAAAGATAATTGAGATGACAAAGGTATATGCCAACATAGTGGAAAGCTAGATTAATAGAGTAAATATTGCAAGGAAAATTTTGATATGATCACAATTAGGAAACTTATAGAAGTTTTTATGTTAGATATATACTGAGATTAATTTACTTCTCTTGGCATATGATACCTAAAAGTTGGTGTTTTACTATGTATGATGTACTGTAAGTCCCTATAAAAGGTGTAGTGAAGATAAACCATAGATAAAGGCAACCTTATTGATATTGATTAAAGCTTGCCTTCTTAATAAATGTTTCTAGCACTTCATCTTGATTTATTCATAAACATAAGATGTTTATATTGGCATTTACATGATCGATTATTGGTATTTTATGTCGAGCTTAGATTCAGTCCTTATTGAATAAATCATTAATCATAGAATTTGTTCTACGTTATTGTCTCATTACACTTGCAGTAGTATTGAAATAACATATGGCCTATAACTCAAAAAAAGTTTTACATCCAATTCCCTTCAAATCTACACATGTAGAATTTAGCGAAAGGCATTTATGGTTCTTTAAAAGTTAAAGATCATAATTTGTATTAGTAATAAATAGCCATGATATTAAAATGTAATTATTTGGAAAAGTGTTCCAAATAGAGAAGATTGCATGTTTATACCCTAAAAGTCATAAACTTCTTTTAGCCTTACACAAGGAGTTACATTTTATCTTTAGCTTACAAGCTAAAAGAAAAAATTCTTAATAGTTATTAAAGTAACAATTGAGCCATACAATTAGAATCTGAGTCCTGTTGCGATCCAAATAGTTGATGACTTTGATAATAAGATTATCATGAATATGACTGAAGCATATTCTCACACTTGTACTAAAGCTTTGTCCAAGTTGGGACACAAATGCTAAACAAAAGAGTTTTACATTGGATGTGTTAGTGATTAGCTTAGTGCAAATGGGAGATGTTAGTATTGTCCTAGAGCAAATCAGATTGGATGGAGCATATAATAGTTACTAATGCAAACCAATCACTTATGTTAGTGATTCAAGGTTTTCCTTAATATTAGTAGAGTGATTCCTAATCATGAAAACACTAATTAGGTAAAGCCTATGAAACACAATGGCCTTGCAAAGTTAGCATTGAGTTATGAAAATTAAATCTTTATACATGAAAGCTATGTTTCAAAAAATATCCCTAGTCATCGTACTATCAAGATAGGGCATTGATAATACACAAAGACTAGCATATGCTAAGCCTCCATGCATTTGATGCATGCAACTCTTTGATCTTATAGAAGTTAAAGTATAGAGATACTTGAGGATAGCTATAGGTACTTATTTTATGGAAATCAGTTCATTGAACATGGCCCGTTTAAGAACTCTATTCAGTATAAGTCACTTAAATGTCTATGGAATATGTTACATGTGCTAGTCATTTATATTAGTCCTTAGACTTATGAGGAGTGTCATCTCATACGAGGAGTGTCATACTTAGATTTATCTAAAATGAGTCCAAAATGGGTGGATACTTAAGATAGGGCACATTGGGTATGAGATTAATGATATGATGGGTGAATGAGTGATCCAGAAAGGATTCACCACTTCGAGTGACATTGGAGACATATCTCATGTGTTCTTAGCTTTGGTTAAGATAATAAAATTGTTGGCCAACACATGAAGAATTTAGGAGAAATTACTTCTCTAAATTCATGAGGTTAACTGAAAGCCATAGGAACTAATATGGATTGATGCATGAGTAGACACTACACCATGCTCATGGTCTTTTTAAGATATCTGGTGAAAGGATCAAAATAAACTGAGTGGCTGGTTATTGAAAGGTTTCTTAAAGAGGTCATATTGATTTTTCTTGCATACCGAGTGGCCATGATGCCTTGGTAGAGGCTAATCTTGGTCTATAAATATAAAGACACTTAATTTAGGTAATTATATTTATTGCTGTTATGATAGAAGCATAATAGGTCACATATAATAAGATGATCTATTGGATTAAAATCAGGATTTAATTAAATACGACTTAATAAATAAAAGGTATAATAAGGAGGACTTAACTGAATAAGTTCAACTAAGAATAATTTAAGACAAATTAGATTTATGAAATCTAATTGGAGATGTCTTAATAAAGATAAAAATGTCATATCAAGATAATGTCTATTTGTAGACATGGTCTTAGGGATATTATTAAATAAAGCTAAATGATTGTTTTTGAAAAATTAAATAATTATTTGATAATTAATCAATTATTTAATAATATTTACATAAATTGAAAAATTGTTTGACTAGGGTTAGAAAATTTAATTATGAATTAAATTATCTAACATGTAAATTAAATGAGTTAGGTTAAAACCCTTAATTATCAAGTCAAGAGAGTTTAGTTGTGAATTACTCTAAGTTAGGCTTGCTAATGGGCTTAGCACATGGAATAGCTATCTTGGGTGTGGTACTGGGCTAAAATATTAATAAATTAATACTAAAGCCTAATTTTGGACAAGCTAAATAAAATAGTTTTAATGAGGCTCCAAGAAACACTTTCAAATGGGGCCACCTTTTAGGTATGTTAGTAATCGGCTTAGTTGACCCAATAGTTAGGCCTAGCCTAGCCTAGCCTAGCCTAGGGTGTATTTAAATGCATTATTAAAGCTCTTGTGGCTGATAAGAAGCATTAGGAACACCTAGGCACGACTTACCTGAAGAGTTTGGTTCTTAAGCTCTCTTTGCATTTTTAAAGTTTTTTTTGAGTGTTCTTGAATTGTTCTTGACACAATGAAAATAGAAAAATAGGGTTCTAGCTTTGAGAGATTAGTTTTTTACTAAAGTTATGAAATTAGCCAAACCCTAAAATCTTTATTTCCCTACACTTCTTTTATGTTAATTGTATACCAGGTGATTGCAAAGTATTTTTGATCACTATGAAGGTAGAACATTAGTTTTCTAGCTTAATGGAATCAATTAAAATAAAAAATTAGGATTTTGGATGCTTGCATCTGCGAAAAATAACCGTTTCCCTACATAGTTGTTTTTTCTTTAGCACAATAGGCATGGGAATTATTCATGGATCACTTCAGATCTAAACTTATTAGCTATACATTTTTTTGCTTAAGGCTTAAAAAGTCTTTTAACTAGCACCGGAGAGCCACTAAACCTTAATAGGGCTTCAATAAGCATTTATCTAGATCACCATCAGATGTAGGACACTTGTGCTAATTTTGGCCTCAAGAACAGATCACAGTAATCAACCTATGGTGTGTTCATGTAGGGATCAACATAATTAAGGTTATAAGTCTCTAAGCAGGTATGATTTTGAATAGATAGTTGTTTTTAAAATTGTTATGCAATGACAAGTACCTCTCTTCCTAAGATTCTAAGGAAATCTGAGTGTTTTTTGTTCAATTTCAATTATTTAACTCTAATTAAATTTTTATACCTACATCGATATGCATTAGCTCGAGATTTTTTTTCATCGTATTGGTCATAATATCTACTTATTAGAGAATATGTTAATTCATAGTCGATAATCTTTATTATCAAGTCATGAAGCTATTTGGATCACAATGAAACTTTGATTCCAATCTTATGGCTTAGTTGTCTTACAACTAATGAAATCAACTTCATTAGCCCGGTTTCCAACATTTTTACCCTTGACAAATTCCAATCTTATGGCTCGCATTAGTTGTCAGGCAACTAAGTCATAAGATTGGAATCAACTTTTTACCTTTGACATATTCAAGGTAGCCTTTGTAGTTTCTCCTTTAACATTCAGGCTTACCATAATGATGGTAAGTTCCCTTGTCATTCCCTTTCTTAACCTTGACCCCACCAATAGCTTTAGACTTTTTGAGCTAGGAGGCCCTTTTCATCTTGATTTCTTTTTTTTTCTTAGAAGTAGAGGTAACCAAATGGATAGCCTCTTGTTGGCTCCATCATCTTCAACATGTTCAATAATCCCAAAACAAATGTCTTTAAATGATTCATGTTGAAGTTCAACATGACCTGTGAAAAGCTCGTTGGCAGAATGAGGGAACTAGATCAATGGCTAACTCACCATCCATAGACTAACCTAACTGTTTTAGACATGCGATCTGTCCAATAATTTTAAGCACATAATTCCTTACAAGAGTACCTTCTAACATGTTTATTTGGAATAATTCTTTAAATGTCAAATCTTTTAGTGCACCTTTCCTTATTAAATAGTTCTCTAAGGTTTAGGATGATGTTTGAAGCATCCATGCAGTCATGTTGTTTTTTGAGATTGGGTGCCATGCTAGCCATCTCACACATGTGGCTTGCAATAAGTCATCTTTATGCCTTTTATAGGCATTCTATTCTTTTTAAGAAGCATTAGCTACTGGCTTATTGAGTACAAGCTCATCAAGGATATAAACCTTGTGTTCTTGTGTTAAAACAATTTTAGCATTGTGGAGCCAGTTGACAAAATTTGGCCAGTTAATTTGTTAGCATCAAATATACTACCAAGTGAAAAGTTTGAAGTCATATTTCTTGTTTATATCCTGTCTGAGTTTGAAATATATTTAATCATCAATAACATATAATTACTCGATTAGGTTTTAATACACGAATGATTATTCTTATTATTTTTATGAAATTATAGCCCTCAACTATAATATGAGAAGTTCAATATTTGAATCTTCTTAATGAGCTAGGCACCATTTTCATCCTTTTATGACCTTGAGTCAGCTCAACAAACCATAAAAAAACTAATTAGGTAGGCAATTTAGTTTACCGATTGCATCTCTATGCAACTCCTAGATTAGTTAGGTGGTATCTCTTTACCTAAATACATTATATGTATTTCACCAAACCGTTGCCTCCAAAGCCATGCGGTCAAGTTTGATCAAGTTGCACACATCTTGAGAACATAACTTTAGTTGAGTAAGACCCATTAATTACTCAAGTAGCTTAGGCGAAAAAAATTCCATGAGTTAGCTCAACAAACCTCTATGGTCGAAACTTAGGCACCTTGTTATAATTAATGGAAGGTGTCTAATCATGCTTAGGCATGGACTTAATATTTTATGAGGATTTTTTAATTAATTTGATTAACTAGGTCTTATTGATTTGATTAGGATCACACTGCATTCGCATTTATTTTAGGCACATATATATCTATCATATATCTATATCAACGTAAAATAAATCTAATTATGCAATTCTACATAGATGATTCCAGACTTTTCTCTACGTCTAGTTTCCATGCACCATTTGGAAACTAGTTGATCAAAACCCTTGGATACCTTACCATGTCTTCATAAGGCTCAATAGTATCTCCTTAGACAAATCTTCATGGCGCCATCTTCTATTTACGTTTTTGGAAAGATAAAATTTTGTAAACTAACCTAATTTTAAATCTAAACTATGCAAATTTTACATATGTTTTGAAGAAAACTAGAGTCATATTTAAGGGGAATTAGGTGAAAAGAGAATTTTACAACTTCAGAATGAAATAAAGACAAGGTAGGGTTCGCAAACCCTATTTAAAATATAAATACCATAAAGATAAAATTAACCATACACTCAGATAGTCATACTAAAGTCTTAGTCTATAACCATCCATCAAGTTTTAATAAATTATAGCAAAACTTTGTATAGCTAATATCACATGGTAATCATATGCATTCTATGTATAAATGTATATAAAAAAGTTCATTACATATAACAAAGCATCTGTAAGAATCAGCCAAAAGGATTAAACATATTTAACCTTATTCCTAACTTTTAGGATACTTGTCTTAAAATGGACCCTTAACTAACATTTAAGGATAGGTCTCAACATAGACAAATACTTCATTGCAGCTTTAGTGTCTCCAAAATTGATGATTTTAGGAATCAAAATCATGTTAATTCAATTTAATAAACAATTTATACAAATCCATTTCCAAGTTTTAATTCTTTAACAAAATGCTTATTTTGAGAAACTACGTTGTCTTAAAACCTTCCAATTTTGTTAAGTCACTCCTAACTTTTAGGAATCTCATTCATTAGATAACTATTATATAATCCAACTAGCATCAACTCCTAAATTTTAGGAATCAGATTTCGAATTTTTAGGTATTTGACTCTCATTAGAAAACTAGTTCCAATAGAAGTTAGACTTTAACAGTTATTATCCTTGACATAGGTGATCTTTTTGACCATGCAGATGGCCTTTTATCACCACCTTTAAAGGATGATTACGGATTGGTCTTAGGTGTTGGAAAACTGAATTAGGTGCTGCCAAAGGACTAATCTATAGTAGCAACTGAAATAGCAACAAATTGCCATTTATAGGTGCTATTTTGTAATGAAACGAGTATGGCAATTTGCCATAAATTCTAGCAATTAAATCAGTCTAAAAATTGAATCTCATTCAGATCACTTGCTGTCATAAGATGTAGCAAATCCATGGAGCATTTCCACAGTATTTCTAGTTGTGTTAGGCATAATAGATCCTCCAAATTTGCCTAAAAATTCTTGCTTTGAGATTTCTACACACTAAGGCTGATATTAGCTTTCATTGGATCAAAATAAATATAAATAATTTAGAATTAATTTTTATACATAATATATTAAAAAACTAGAATATAAAATATATAAAAATTAATTTTAATAGCAAGAAAAATTTTAAAAAAATTAGCCTAGTGAATGCCTATAAGGAAGGCCGGGCATAAATTGGTTTTAATGTTTTAATGCATATTTAATAGGAATCGATTTAAAACAATTTTTAGCAATCTATCATTTAACTAATGAAATACTCATTTAGCACGCTATCTACAATTGGCAAAAAAATTATAAAAATTATATAAAGATTACATGGCTAGAACTAAGATATCAATGCACACAACATCACAATGTGAATTACCATGAATTGGGCTATAGTACTACACAAAATCCGCAACCTATAGGCTTTAATACTAATAAGAATCCATATTCCTGGTGCTATCAAGCCTCATGCAATAATAGCATTTAAAATTTTACAAAACAACATAAAAACGTAGTCGAAACTTAAATAGAAAAGTAACTAGATGATCTTTAGGGGGATATAAACATGTAATAATCAAAAATCAGATTTAATAAAATTAAATCACACATATGTAAAGAGATTACCTAACTCTCAGATATTGTAATCTAAAGTGAAATCCAATTTAAAGGAACCTGAAGGTGGACGGCTTGGTGTATGGTCAGTTCTACCATGTCATGAGCAACAAACTTGTCTTGCCTGCAACAGTAATCCAAAAGGATGATAAAGGGAGCTTTCTTATGGATCAGCAATCTTTGGTGCTAGCTAGAAGACTCAAAGAGTCTCAACCAAAAGATGATCATGGATAACGTCTTCTTTGACATGATCGAAGAACACATTTGAGATTGTGACTGCACCAAAAGAAAGCGAAGAATAGCACTGTGAGGGGATTTTATTATGGCAGCAAGGTTGATTTCACCTTTCTTATATGGCAACTATTGAGAGACTTTTGAGAGAAATTTTTTCTCTTCACTTTTCACAAAAACTAATCATTTCACATTTGTTTCCAAGTTACAACTCAAGTTAGTTATCCCTCATACTTGCATTAGTAAAATCCTACAAAAATTGTCTAGGAGTCATGTAATAAAAAATAAACTCTCCTATGCAGGTAAAACATTTTCACCCTAAGTAAGTTAATTTTGATTCCAACTCCTTTTTTTTCACTATGGTGGTTGAACCTAGCGCTCACAAGGGGTACTGTACATTTCAGCCAAAGCATAATGTGTCTCGACATAATTCTTGCTTGGTGCACTATAGATCATTTCGCAAGGTTAGGTTTCTATTAGAGATTTAATCTATATTAATCTCTTTAATTTATCTTATAAATTAATTAATATATCTCATATAATTATCATATAATTAAATACAAGATAAATAGGTAACCTTTTAGTTAAATTAAATATCCTTCAACAAATTTCTATCTAAATAAAATTCAAAAATTAAATTAAAACAATTTTAATTTTATAATAATCTTATTAATATTAATTACCTAAATAATTAATATTTTGATAAGTACATATCTACCTTTTAATGTCTTAATTCAGACATTATCCATTTAGACACAGTATGACTCATTTTAGATATTATCCATATAAGACAATCTTATCCACTATATCTTAAAAAGAGAACAAAATTTTAGATTTCACAAACTATAAATTTTTGTCTTAAATTAATTCTTAATTGAACTTTTTCAATTAAGTCCTCTATTTGATCATCTTTTATTTAATTAAGTCAAACTTAATTAAATCCTAATTTTAATCTGATAATATTATCCTATTATGTTTAACCTATTAGGTTCTTAACACATTAGCAATGAACATAATCAATGTCATTAATCACGTTCATAAATTAAGAGTGGGATCTAGCAACCTATCATGCTACCCAAATGTTGAAGAGTTTATGTGACTTCTTCAAAACCTATTAGTAACTAGCCTATCAATGTAATATGGACCTTTCACCATATATCCCAGAATAAGCATGAGCTTGGTATAGTGTCTACTCATGTTTTAATCTATGTTCAATCTTGCACCTCAAGGTTAACGATCATGAATCTATGAGGAATGACTCCTTATAATTCACTTTGCTCTGGCCAGAGACTTTAATTCAATTAACCATTGTCATGATCATTCAAGATATGTCTCCAATGTCACTCAAAGTGTTGAATCCTCTCTGGATCACTTATTCAACTTTAGTATGTTTCATATTATACCCAAAACTACCCTTATTTGGTATCTATCTATTGTGGACTCATTTGTGATGATTTTTAAGTATGATCCTCCACATATAAGGTGACGTGGTATCGCAAGTTTGAGGATTGTTTATACAATTGGCATATGAGAACATATTCCATAGACGATTGAGTAACTAATACCAAATAAAGTTTTCATTTTGGCCATGTGTAGTGAGCTTATTTCCATAAAACAAGCACTCATATATTATCCTCATGTATCCCATATACTTTAACTTCTATAAGATCAAAAAGTTGTATGCATCCAATGCATGGAGGCTTAGCATATGCTAGTCTTTGTGCATTGTTAATGCCCTCTTAACAATACAATGACTAGGAATATTTTTAGAATCATGGCTTTGATGTAAAAGATCTCATTGTCATAATCTTTTACTATCTTTGCAAGGCCATTGTATTTTAAAGGCTTTATCCAATTAGTGTTTGCATGATAGTCAATCAGACCATTAACATGAAGGAAAACCTTTGTTACTATAAAATAATAACATGTATATGGTTCATTGATTATTTATCTATGTTTAATTTGATTGGTTCAAGGGCATACACTAATATCAAATATATTGTGAATCCATTTTAGTGAATCATTTATGCCAAAACATGATTTTTTTTTTTAAGATTCTTGCAATTTTTTGATCTTACTTAGTTCAATATTATGATTTCTATTATTGTTGTCGTGTTTGGATCATAAAAATCCTTCCCTTTACTCTTTTGATTGATTTGGCTATCATTAATCATGATGCCTTCATATTTTGCTTTATCCTAAACTTGATCTATCGTGCTACATGTTCATACAACATTCTTGGTGTTATCCATGCCATTGTTTGCATTTTGACCATGATGTGCTTGCTAAAATATTATTTGATGATGCTTAATCAAGCATTGATTGTTTGATACCATGCTTATATGCTTAGTTCATAACATGTTTGATTTAGTGCCTTCTATTCAATGCAAACTGATTTTAGAAAATGTGTGCTAAGGTGGGTATGATTAATCCAATCATTAGATTAATTATGGCTCAATATTTTAGACACTTAATGCCATCAAGATTGGTGTAAATCAAGCTTTTTATGCTTGAATTCAAGGCTAAATAAGGACAAATACATTATGTTTTTATGCATCTAAAAAATATTCTGCAACCTATTTGATTAAATGCCTTGATGTGACTCTCAGGTTGGTTATGGGTAAAATGATGTTGCTAACACATTGTTCACCTACCTAAATTCTCTAAGATTTAGAATGTGCATGTGAATCCTCTATCATGGTCCTCTAGTGTTGGACATTCACTTGTTCGTAGCCTAATTCGAGTATAGGAAAATTGAAAGTGGTGAAGTTTTTTGTTTTAGCTATTGGCAGCAGCATAATTGGGATTGAAAAATTATTTTTGGTAGAAGCCCTTGTTTGCCCGAAAGGATCTCAATGAGAAAGTTATGATTTTTCAATTGTGCACTATCCTAAAGATCTAGGACTAATGATTAGAGTTGAATACGAGTTATTGTTGACCCCTAAAATGATTTTTTTATGATTTTTGAAATATTTTTCCTTATACTACATGAAATGTCTTTTTGTTGATATGTCATTTGTGACATGTTGAGTCCAAATAAGTCCAGAGCGATTTTTCAAAGTTTGCTTAGCTCTTCTTTTACACTTGCTATTATGTTAAATCAAGTTTGAATTTAAAAATTATTTCTCCTAGAATATGATTTGTATAGATTTTTGAAAAATTTTAAATAAAATCTTGTTGAGTTACCTTTCAAGTGGTATATCATTTCCTTATATAGAATTCGACTAAGCCTGAAAAAAACCGGAAAGCTTGACAAAGCAATGTTGTCTCTTGTTTTTTCACCACTTGGTCAAAATCAGGAAATCAACTACGTCTATTCTTCTAAGACTGTTGGATGCCTTAGAATGCATTCGTTTAGTGCTTAAATAGGATCATAAGTCATGCGTGGGTCTCACTAGACTGGGATCAAGGCTTAATTATTTTCAAATATAATTAATTTAAGTTTTTTGCAAATTCCTTGGTTTTAAATCTAAATTCACCATTTTTAACAAAAATACCTAATTTTTTAAAAAATTATAAAAATTTTCATCAACCTAACTTTTTCAACCTCGTTTTTCAAAATCTTAGTAATGATTAAGATTTTCTCTATGTTAGGTTTTCTTGAATTTTTCAAAAACCAAACTTTGGTTTTCAATACCTTAATTACCCTAGGAGTCCAAACATGTCTCCAAGTTGTTAATTGGTTTTGGATAACTGTTGATAACCAAGAGATACATTCCCTACCAATCCTTCTCATTCAATTTTTATCTATTTATTTATTCAATTTATTTCATATTTTATGATTTCATGAGTTATTAAACATTTTTGTTGTCCGTGCTAATTATGCATTCATAATTTTTGAAAAAAATATTTTTTTTAAAAAAATTATCCAGGCAGTGTTTCATGTTAGTGCCTTGCAATACTTGAGACAAAACGCCCTTTTCAAATCAATTTCAGAAATTATTTAAACAATAACTCTATGTTTTGCTACTTTTTTAAGTTGCATAGTTGAATTCAAATTTATGATAAAATTTGGGTTTATTACTTCAAAAAACAGTTTCATTTTGCATAAAAGGGGATTATACAAAAATAATGACAAATTAAAATCTAGATAAGTTATGTCTAGATAGTACTAATTTAGGACATCGTGGGGATGCTAATCCTTCCCCATATAT